>JAWZYU010001461.1:0-26777 GCA_038380435.1 Ryuthela nishihirai
ATCATGGGTAACTTGTCTGATTCTTTCTCACTTGGCCTGCTCAGTTTTGGGCGTTTTTTTATAATTGGGAAGACTGATTGCTTGTTTTTTTAGTGATTTTGATGTACACCTCCCTGTCACTTTTACTGATTTTTTGATTTTTTCTGTGTTTTTGACTTTTTTCGACTTTTTTCACCTGGTATCTAGCGAAATGTGTGTAAATAGTCTGTTTGCCAAGTTTTCGTCTCTCTACGACCTTTCCTTCATATAGAAGATTTGGGGATGTCACTTTTTGGGGGGTCTTTTTTGACCCCTTTAGAGGGGACTTTTGGTTCTTTTTTTCTTATCAGAACTTTATCTGGCTTTCTATCTTCATGTGGATGTCTTCATTTCTCTTCTAAGTGGGTCTGTTCATTTTTCGTTAATTTTTGAAAATGTCGCCTTTTTTGACTCTTTTTTCCAACACTTCTCATAGGTTTAACATGGGTAACTTGACTGATTCGTTCTCACTGGGCCTGCTCATATCTGGGGCGTTTTTAATAATTCGGACGACTGATTCCTGTATTGGACTGTATACTTGAAGGGTGGAGAGTGTCTTTTTGACCTTTTTGGCCTTTTTTGGTTTCTCAGAGGTCCGATTGCTTTTTTGACACTTTTTCGTTAATAACTCGGAAATTATGGACTTTTTGGCTGTTTTGACTTTTGAATCGGCTTTATCAGGTGGAAAAAACATATGCCTAGGTCTTTGAAGCGTTCATTTTTGACAATTAGAACGGATTTTTATGAGTGCTTTTGTTTTCCCATAGCGTTAGCATTATTGCGACTACAGGATAGAACTTAGTTTAACATTACGTCTATGGAGAATACGTCTTTTAACATGGCTAAACTTTACTGATTCGTTCTCACTTGGCCTGCTCAGTTTTTGGGGCGTTTTTTATAATTCGGACGACTGATTTCCTGTTCCAGGGGGATGTCTCTTTATACCAGAGGGGTCATTTGTACAGATTTGGGTCTTTTTGTCTTCTCTCAGGTCCGATTGCGTTTTTGGCTGTTTTTCGTCAATATCTCTAGAATGGGTCGCTTTTTCGTGATTTTGACGCTGGATTCGGGTTCCTTGCAGTGGATTACATGGGTATAGCTCTTTAAACCGTCCATTTTTGTCTCTTAGAAACCGATTTTATAGCGATTTTCACCTTTTTGTGGATTTCGCCTGTTTTTGGCCTGTGACGTCATCTCTGCACAGTGATCGATTGAAACTTTGGTTATCACGTTGTGCGTTCTTGTATTGTCCTGTCGTTCTATCAACTTTTTTCTCACTTTTTGTCGATTTTTCTATTTTTGGTGAATTTTTGGTTTTCGACATTTTTAGGGTTAGTGTTTCCATAGGTTAACATGGACATTTTGACTGATTCGTTCTCACTTGGCCTGCTCAGTTTCAGGGCGTTTTTTTATAATTCGGACGACTGATTCCTGTCTTATACTTTATACTTCAGGGGTGTAGAGTGTCTTTTTGACGTTTTTTGCGTTTTTTTGGTTTCTCTCAGGTCCGATTGCTTTTTTGTCCTCTTTTTTCGTTATAACTCAAAAACTATTGATTTTTTTTGCTGTTTTGACTTTTCCATTGGCTTTATCACATGGGAAAACATATGACTAGGCCTTTGAAGCGTTGATTTATCTCTATTAGAACGGATTTTATGACCGTTTTTTCGTTTCCCATAGCGTTAACATTATTGCGACTACAGGATAGAACTTCATTTAACATTAAGTCTATGGGGAGAGCTCTGTCTGTCAGTTACCTGCAAAAACCAGGGTTGGAGATTCTGTGATTATTTCAAATTGCTATATCTCCTTTGTTTTTGGACTTTTTTGAGTTTGTTTTTTTCCAGTGTCTTTTTGGGTCCCTTGAGGTCACTTTGATCAGTTTTTTTTTCACACTGGGGGGTCTCTTTTTTTTTGCTATTTTACTACAACTTTGAGGCTTTGTCACTCTACCTTAGAGGGGACTTTTTGTGACTTGTTTTTGATCAGATCTTAGTCCTGACTGATCCCCTTTCTGTTGATGTGCTTTTTGACTCTCTAACTCCTTTTTTTGATTTTTGGTGATTTTTGGAATATTTTGTGTTTTGGAGCGTTTTAGGCTTAGCATTCTCATAGGATAACATGGCAAACTTTACGGATTACGTTTCTTACTTGGCCTGCTCAGTGTGGGGCGTTTTTTTATACTGCAGACCACTGATTCACATTAGAGGGGATTGTGTCATTGTACCTGAGTGGTCATTTCTATAGATCGGGGTCTTTTTGTCCTCTCAGAGGTCCGATTGCGTTTTTTGACACTTTTGGGCACTTTTTGGCTAATATCTCTGGAGTGGGTCACTTTTTGGCGATTTTGACGCTTGAATCGGGTTCCTAGCACTGGATTACCTGGGTGTAGCTTTTGAAACTTTGAGATTTGGTCTCTTAGAACCGATTTTAGACCTATTTTCACTTTTTCATTGATTTTGGCTATTTCTCGCTTGTGACGTCATCTCTGCATAGTTGTGGTTTTGAAACTTTCCTTATCACCTTGTGCATTCTTGCCTCCTGAGTCTTCCTATCACTTTTTTTTTCCGTTTTTGGTCGTTTTTTCTATTTTTGGTGAATTTTTGACTTTTTTGTGCCTTTTTCTGCTACTCTCTTGGCTTGAAGCGGCAATATTACTAGAATTTTTTTTTTTTTTTCCTATAGAAAGGGTCTGTTTTCTCACGGTTAAACCGCTATTTTAGGTGGGCGGGAGTCATTTCTAGGGTCACTTTTACTATTTTGGAGACTGCAATCACTACAAAGATTCGTTCTTACTTGGCCCTGCTCCCTTTGGGGCGTTTTTTATACTGCGGACCACTGATTCATCTTAGAGGGGTTTGTCTGATTCTACTGGATGGGGTCATTTTCAACGATTTGGGCTTTTTTGTCCTCTCTCAGGTCCGATTGCGTTTTTGGTCACTTTTTCTTGAATAACTGCAGAACGGGTCACTTTTTGGCGTTTTTGACGCTTGAATCAGGTTTCCTGGCATTGGATTACATGGGTATAGCTCTTTAAACCATTCATTTTTCTCTTCTAGAACGGAATTTATAACGTTTTTCAGGTTTTCGTTGATTTTGCCTATTTTCGCGGGTTTGGCCTGGGGCATTTAGGCTTTCGCGGAGTTTGGCCTGTGGCGTTTTGGGATTTCCCGGGTTTGGCATTTGCGCTTTTGCAGATTAGGCCTGGGCCGTTTGGGTTTCGTGGGTTTGACATGTGGCCTTTGGGGTTTCCAGGTTTGGCATGTGGCATTTGTGCTCACCAGGATTTGGCATTTGGGCTTTTGCACGATAAGCCTGGGGCATTGGGGATTCTTGGGTCCCTTCTTGTTTTTGTCTGTTTTTGACTTTTCACTATTCTGAGATCGTATAGCTTTATCATGGGTAACTTGTCTGATTCTTTCTCACTTGGCCTGCTCAGTTTTGGGCGTTTTTTTTTATAATTGGGAAGACTGATTGCTTGTTTTTTTAGTGATTTTGATGTACACCTCCCTGTCACTTTTACTGATTTTGATTTTTTTCTGTGTTTTTGACTTTTTTCGACTTTTTTCACCTGGTATCTAGCGAAATGTGTGTAAATAGTCTGTTTGCCAAGTTTCGTCTCTCTACGACCTTTCCTTCATATAGAAGATTTGGGGATGTCACTTTTTGGGGGGTCCTTTTTTTGACCCCTTTAGAGGGGACTTTTGGTTCTTTTTTTCTTATCAGAACTTTATCTGGCTTTCTATCTCATGTGGATGTCTTTCATTTCTCTTCTAAGTGGGTCTGTTTCATTTTCGTTAATTTTTGAAAATGTCGCCTTTTTGACTCTTTTTTCCAACACTTCTCATAGGTTTAACATGGGTAACTTGACTGATTCGTTCTCACTGGGCCTGCTCATATCTGGGGCGTTTTTTAATAATTCGGACGACTGATTCCTGTATTGGACTGTATACTTGAAGGGTGGAGAGTGTCTTTTTTGACCTTTTTGGCCTTTTTTGGTTTCTCAGAGGTCCGATTGCTTTTTTTGACACTTTTTCGTTAATAACTCGGAAATTATGGACTTTTTGGCTGTTTTGACTTTTGAATCGGCTTTATCAGGTGGAAAAACATATGCCTAGGTCTTTGAAGCGTTCATTTTTGACAATTAGAACGGATTTTATGAGTGCTTTTGTTTTCCCATAGCGTTAGCATTATTGCGACTACAGGATAGAACTTAGTTTAACATTACGTCTATGGAGAATACGTCTTTTAACATGGCTAAACTTTACTGATTCGTTCTCACTTGGCCTGCTCAGTTTTGGGGCGTTTTTTTATAATTCGGACGACTGATTCCTGTTCCAGGGGGATGTCTCTTTATACCAGAGGGGTCATTTGTACAGATTTGGGTCCTTTTTGTCTTCTCTCAGGTCCGATTGCGTTTTTGGCTGTTTTTCGTCAATATCTCTAGAATGGGTCGCTTTTTCGTGATTTTGACGCTGGATTCGGGTTCCTTGCAGTGGATTACATGGGTATAGCTCTTTAAACCGTCCATTTTTGTCTCTTAGAACCGATTTTTATAGCGATTTTCACCTTTTTGTGGATTTCGCCTGTTTTTGGCCTGTGACGTCATCTCTGCACAGTGATCGATTGAAACTTTGGTTATCACGTTGTGCGTTCTTGTATTGTCTGTCGTTCTATCAACTTTTTTCTCACTTTTTGTCGATTTTTCTATTTTTGGTGAATTTTTTGGTTTTCGACATTTTTAGGGTTAGTGTTTCCATAGGTTAACATGGACATTTTGACTGATTCGTTCTCACTTGGCCTGCTCAGTTTCAGGGCGTTTTTTTATAATTCGGACGACTGATTCCTGTCTTATACTTTATACTTCAGGGGTGTAGAGTGTCTTTTTTGACGTTTTTTTGCGTTTTTTTGGTTTCTCTCAGGTCCGATTGCTTTTTTGTCTCTTTTTTCGTTATAACTCAAAAAACTATTGATTTTTTTGCTGTTTTGACTTTTCCATTGGCTTTATCACATGGGAAAACATATGACTAGGCCTTTGAAGCGTTGATTTATCTCTATTAGAACGGATTTTATGACCGTTTTTTCGTTTTCCCATAGCGTTAACATTATTGCGACTACAGGATAGAACTTCATTTAACATTAAGTCTATGGGGAGAGCTCTGTCTGTCAGTTACCTGCAAAACCAGGGTTTGGAGATTCTGTGATTATTTTCAAATTGCTATATCTCCTTTGTTTTTGGACTTTTTTGAGTTTGTTTTTTCCAGTGTCTTTTTGGGTCCCTTGAGGTCACTTTGATCAGTTTTTTTTTCACACTGGGGGGTCTCTTTTTTTTGCTATTTTTACTACAACTTTGAGGCTTTGTCCACTCTACCTTAGAGGGGGACTTTTTGTGACTTGTTTTTTGATCAGATCTTAGTCTGACTGATCCCCTTTCTGTTGATGTGCTTTTTGACTCTCTAACTCCTTTTTTTGATTTTTTGGTGATTTTTGGAATATTTTGTGTTTTGGAGCGTTTTTAGGCTTAGCATTCTCATAGGATAACATGGCAAACTTTACGGATTACGTTCTTACTTGGCCTGCTCAGTGTGGGGCGTTTTTTATACTGCAGACCACTGATTCACATTAGAGGGGATTGGTGTCATTGTACCTGAGTGGTCATTTCTATAGATCGGGGTCTTTTTGTCCCTCTCAGAGGTCCGATTGCGTTTTTTGACACTTTTGGCACTTTTTGGCTAATATCTCTGGAGTGGGTCACTTTTTGGCGATTTTGACGCTTGAATCGGGGTTCCTAGCACTGGATTACCTGGGTGTAGCTTTTGAAACTTTGAGATTTGGTCTCTTAGAACCGATTTTAGACCTATTTTTCACTTTTTCATTGATTTTGGCTATTTTCTCGCTTGTGACGTCATCTCTGGCATAGTTGTGGTTTTGAACTTTCCTTATCACCTTGTGCATTCTTGCCTCCTGAGTCTTCCTATCACTTTTTTTTCCGTTTTTGGTCGTTTTTTCTATTTTTTGGTGAATTTTTGACTTTTTTGTGCCTTTTCTGCTACTCTCTTGGCTTGAAGCGGCAATATTACTAGAATTTTTTTTTTTTTTCCTATAGAAAGGGTCTGTTTCTCACGGTTAAACCGCTATTTAGTGGGCGGGAGTCATTTCTAGGGGTCACTTTTACTATTTTGGAGACTGCATCACTACAAAGATTCGTTCTTACTTGGCCTGCTCCCTTTGGGGCGTTTTTTATACTGCGGACCACTGATTCATCTTAGAGGGGTTTGTCTGATTTCTACTGGATGGGTTCATTTTCAACGATTTGGGCTTTTTTGTCCTCTCTCAGGTCCGATTGCGTTTTTGTCACTTTTTTCTTGAATAACTGCAGAACGGGTCACTTTTTTGGCGTTTTTGACGCTTGAATCAGGTTCCTGGCATTTGGATTACATGGGTATAGCTCTTTAAACCATTCATTTTTCTCTTCTAGAACGGAATTTATAACGTTTTTCAGGTTTTCGTTGATTTTGCCTATTTTCGCGGTTTGGCCTGGGGCATTTAGGCTTTCGCGAGTTTGGCCTGTGGCGTTTGGGGATTTCCCGGGTTTGGCATTTGCGCTTTTGCAGATTAGGCCTGGGCCGTTTGGGTTTTCGTGGGTTTGACATGTGGCCTTTGGGGTTTCCAGGTTTGGCATGTGGCATTTGTGCTCACCAGGATTTGGCATTTGGGCTTTTGCACGATAAGCCTGGGGCATTGGGGATTCTTGGGTCCCTTCTTGTTTTTTGTCTGTTTTTGACTTTTCACTATTCTGAGATCGTATAGCTTTATCATGGGTAACTTGTCTGATTCTTTCTCACTTGGCCTGCTCAGTTTTGGGCGTTTTTTTATAATTGGGAAGACTGATTGCTTGTTTTTTAGTGATTTTGATGTACACCTCCCTGTCACTTTTACTGATTTTTGATTTTTTCTGTGTTTTTGACTTTTTTCGACTTTTTTCACCTGGTATCTAGCGAAATGTGTGTAAATAGTCTGTTTGCCAAGTTTCGTCTCTCTACGACCTTTCCTTCATATAGAAGATTTGGGGATGTCACTTTTTGGGGGGTCTTTTTTGACCCCTTTAGAGGGGACTTTTGGTTCTTTTTTTCTTATCAGAACTTTATCTGGCTTTCTATCTTCATGTGGATGTCTTCATTTCTCTTCTAAGTGGGTCTGTTCATTTTTCGTTAATTTTTGAAAATGTCGCCTTTTTTGACTCTTTTTTCCAACACTTCTCATAGGTTTAACATGGGTAACTTGACTGATTCGTTCTCACTGGGCCTGCTCATATCTGGGGCGTTTTTAATAATTCGGACGACTGATTCCTGTATTGGACTGTATACTTGAAGGGTGGAGAGTGTCTTTTTGACCTTTTTGGCCTTTTTTGGTTTCTCAGAGGTCCGATTGCTTTTTTGACACTTTTTCGTTAATAACTCGGAAATTATGGACTTTTTGGCTGTTTTGACTTTTGAATCGGCTTTATCAGGTGGAAAAACATATGCCTAGGTCTTTGAAGCGTTCATTTTTGACAATTAGAACGGATTTTATGAGTGCTTTTGTTTTCCCATAGCGTTAGCATTATTGCGACTACAGGATAGAACTTAGTTTAACATTACGTCTATGGAGAATACGTCTTTTAACATGGCTAAACTTTACTGATTCGTTCTCACTTGGCCTGCTCAGTTTTGGGGCGTTTTTTATAATTCGGACGACTGATTCCTGTTCCAGGGGGATGTCTCTTTATACCAGAGGGGTCATTTGTACAGATTTGGGTCTTTTTGTCTTCTCTCAGGTCCGATTGCGTTTTTGGCTGTTTTTCGTCAATATCTCTAGAATGGGTCGCTTTTTCGTGATTTTGACGCTGGATTCGGGTTCCTTGCAGTGGATTACATGGGTATAGCTCTTTAAACCGTCCATTTTTGTCTCTTAGAACCGATTTTATAGCGATTTTCACCTTTTTGTGGATTTCGCCTGTTTTTGGCCTGTGACGTCATCTCTGCACAGTGATCGATTGAAACTTTGGTTATCACGTTGTGCGTTCTTGTATTGTCTGTCGTTCTATCAACTTTTTTCTCACTTTTTGTCGATTTTTCTATTTTTGGTGAATTTTTGGTTTTCGACATTTTTAGGGTTAGTGTTTCCATAGGTTAACATGGACATTTTGACTGATTCGTTCTCACTTGGCCTGCTCAGTTTCAGGGCGTTTTTTATAATTCGGACGACTGATTCCTGTCTTATACTTTATACTTCAGGGGTGTAGAGTGTCTTTTTGACGTTTTTTGCGTTTTTTGGTTTCTCTCAGGTCCGATTGCTTTTTTGTCTCTTTTTTCGTTATAACTCAAAAACTATTGATTTTTTTGCTGTTTTGACTTTTCCATTGGCTTTATCACATGGGAAAACATATGACTAGGCCTTTGAAGCGTTGATTTATCTCTATTAGAACGGATTTTATGACCGTTTTTCGTTTCCCATAGCGTTAACATTATTGCGACTACAGGATAGAACTTCATTTAACATTAAGTCTATGGGGAGAGCTCTGTCTGTCAGTTACCTGCAAAACCAGGGTTTGGAGATTCTGTGATTATTTCAAATTGCTATATCTCCTTTGTTTTTGGACTTTTTTGAGTTTGTTTTTTCCAGTGTCTTTTTGGGTCCCTTGAGGTCACTTTGATCAGTTTTTTTTCACACTGGGGGGTCTCTTTTTTTTGCTATTTTACTACAACTTTGAGGCTTTGTCACTCTACCTTAGAGGGGACTTTTTGTGACTTGTTTTTGATCAGATCTTAGTCTGACTGATCCCCTTTCTGTTGATGTGCTTTTTGACTCTCTAACTCCTTTTTTTGATTTTTGGTGATTTTTGGAATATTTTGTGTTTTGGAGCGTTTTAGGCTTAGCATTCTCATAGGATAACATGGCAAACTTTACGGATTACGTTCTTACTTGGCCTGCTCAGTGTGGGGCGTTTTTTATACTGCAGACCACTGATTCACATTAGAGGGGATTGTGTCATTGTACCTGAGTGGTCATTTCTATAGATCGGGGTCTTTTTGTCCTCTCAGAGGTCCGATTGCGTTTTTTGACACTTTTGGGCACTTTTTGGCTAATATCTCTGGAGTGGGTCACTTTTTGGCGATTTTGACGCTTGAATCGGGTTCCTAGCACTGGATTACCTGGGTGTAGCTTTTGAAACTTTGAGATTTGGTCTCTTAGAACCGATTTTAGACCTATTTTCACTTTTTCATTGATTTTGGCTATTTCTCGCTTGTGACGTCATCTCTGCATAGTTGTGGTTTTGAACTTTCCTTATCACCTTGTGCATTCTTGCCTCCTGAGTCTTCCTATCACTTTTTTTTCCGTTTTTGGTCGTTTTTTCTATTTTTGGTGAATTTTTGACTTTTTTGTGCCTTTTCTGCTACTCTCTTGGCTTGAAGCGGCAATATTACTAGAATTTTTTTTTTTTTCCTATAGAAAGGGTCTGTTTCTCACGGTTAAACCGCTATTTAGTGGGCGGGAGTCATTTCTAGGGTCACTTTTACTATTTTGGAGACTGCATCACTACAAAGATTCGTTCTTACTTGGCCTGCTCCCTTTGGGGCGTTTTTTATACTGCGGACCACTGATTCATCTTAGAGGGGTTTGTCTGATTCTACTGGATGGGTCATTTTCAACGATTTGGGCTTTTTTGTCCTCTCTCAGGTCCGATTGCGTTTTTGTCACTTTTTCTTGAATAACTGCAGAACGGGTCACTTTTTGGCGTTTTTGACGCTTGAATCAGGTTCCTGGCATTGGATTACATGGGTATAGCTCTTTAAACCATTCATTTTTCTCTTCTAGAACGGAATTTATAACGTTTTTCAGGTTTTCGTTGATTTTGCCTATTTTCGCGGGTTTGGCCTGGGGCATTTAGGCTTTCGCGAGTTTGGCCTGTGGCGTTTGGGATTTCCCGGGTTTGGCATTTGCGCTTTTGCAGATTAGGCCTGGGCCGTTTGGGTTTCGTGGGTTTGACATGTGGCCTTTGGGGTTTCCAGGTTTGGCATGTGGCATTTGTGCTCACCAGGATTTGGCATTTGGGCTTTTGCACGATAAGCCTGGGGCATTGGGGATTCTTGGGTCCCTTCTTGTTTTTGTCTGTTTTTGACTTTTCACTATTCTGAGATCGTATAGCTTTATCATGGGTAACTTGTCTGATTCTTTCTCACTTGGCCTGCTCAGTTTTGGGCGTTTTTTTATAATTGGGAAGACTGATTGCTTGTTTTTTAGTGATTTTGATGTACACCTCCCTGTCACTTTTACTGATTTTTGATTTTTTCTGTGTTTTTGACTTTTTTCGACTTTTTTCACCTGGTATCTAGCGAAATGTGTGTAAATAGTCTGTTTGCCAAGTTTCGTCTCTCTACGACCTTTCCTTCATATAGAAGATTTGGGGATGTCACTTTTTGGGGGGTCTTTTTTGACCCCTTTAGAGGGGACTTTTGGTTCTTTTTTTCTTATCAGAACTTTATCTGGCTTTCTATCTTCATGTGGATGTCTTCATTTCTCTTCTAAGTGGGTCTGTTCATTTTTCGTTAATTTTTGAAAATGTCGCCTTTTTTGACTCTTTTTTCCAACACTTCTCATAGGTTTAACATGGGTAACTTGACTGATTCGTTCTCACTGGGCCTGCTCATATCTGGGGCGTTTTTAATAATTCGGACGACTGATTCCTGTATTGGACTGTATACTTGAAGGGTGGAGAGTGTCTTTTTGACCTTTTTGGCCTTTTTTGGTTTCTCAGAGGTCCGATTGCTTTTTTGACACTTTTTCGTTAATAACTCGGAAATTATGGACTTTTTGGCTGTTTTGACTTTTGAATCGGCTTTATCAGGTGGAAAAACATATGCCTAGGTCTTTGAAGCGTTCATTTTTGACAATTAGAACGGATTTTATGAGTGCTTTTGTTTTCCCATAGCGTTAGCATTATTGCGACTACAGGATAGAACTTAGTTTAACATTACGTCTATGGAGAATACGTCTTTTAACATGGCTAAACTTTACTGATTCGTTCTCACTTGGCCTGCTCAGTTTTGGGGCGTTTTTTATAATTCGGACGACTGATTCCTGTTCCAGGGGGATGTCTCTTTATACCAGAGGGGTCATTTGTACAGATTTGGGTCTTTTTGTCTTCTCTCAGGTCCGATTGCGTTTTTGGCTGTTTTTCGTCAATATCTCTAGAATGGGTCGCTTTTTCGTGATTTTGACGCTGGATTCGGGTTCCTTGCAGTGGATTACATGGGTATAGCTCTTTAAACCGTCCATTTTTGTCTCTTAGAACCGATTTTATAGCGATTTTCACCTTTTTGTGGATTTCGCCTGTTTTTGGCCTGTGACGTCATCTCTGCACAGTGATCGATTTTAACTTTGCTTGTCAGATGGTGCGGTGTCTCACTCTGCTTCGATTTATCAGCTTTTTTCTCACTTTTTGTCGATTTTTCTATTTTTGGTGAATTTTTGAAAATTATGCCTTTTCGACACTTTTTGGTTTTGAGTTTCCATAGGTTAACATAGGCATTTTGACTGATTCGTTCTCACTTGGCCTGCTCAGTTTAGGGGCGTTTTTTATAATTCGGACGACTGATTCCTGTCTTATACTTTATACTTCAGGGGTGTAGATTGTCTTTTTGACGTTTTTTGCGTTTTTTGGTTTCTCTCAGGTCCGATTGCGTTTTTGGCTCTTTTTTCGTTATAACTCCAAAAGTATGCATTTTTTGGCTGTTTTGACTTTTCCATTGGCTTTATCACGTGGGAAAACATATGACTAGGCCTTTGAAGCGTTGATTTATCTTTATTAGAACGGATTTTATTAGCGTTTTTGTTTTCCCATAGCGTTAACATTATTGCGACTACAGGATAGAACTTCAATTAACATTAAGTCTATGGAGAGAGCTCTGTCTGTCAGTTACCTGCAAAACCAGGGTTTGGAGATTGTGACATTATTTCAAATTGCTATATCTCCTTTGTTTTTGGACTTTTTTTTACTTTGTTTTTTCCAGTGTCTTTTTGGGTCCCTTAAGGTCACTTTGATCAGTTTTTTTTCACCCTGGGGGGTCTCTTTTTTTTGCTATTTCACTGCAACTTTGAGGCTTTTTAACCCTACCTTAGAAGGGACTTTTTGTGAATATTTTCTGATCAGATTCTAGCTATACTCAGCATCTATCTTTTGATGTGCTTTTTGGCTCTCTAAGCCCTTTTTTTGATTTTTGGTGATTTTTTGAATCTTTCATGTTCTCGACCTTTTTAGGCCTAGCATTCCCATAGGATAGCATTGGAAACTTTACTGATTCGTTCTCACTTGGCCTGCTCATTTTGGGGCGTTTTAAATAATTCGGACCACTGATTCATGTTAGAGGGGTTTGTCTCATTCTACTGGATGGGTCATTTTCAACGATTTCGGCTTTTTTGTCCTCTCTCAGGTCCGATTGCCTTTTTGTCACTTTTTCTTGAATAACTCTAGAACGGGTCACTTTTTGGCGGTTTTGACGACGGAATCGGGTTCCCTGAGGTGGATTACGTGGGTGTAGCTTTTTAAACTGTCCATTTTGCTCTTCTAGAACGGATTTTATAGCGATTTTCACTTTTTCATTGATTTTAGGCATTTTACGCTTGTGACGTCATGTCTGCACAGTGGTCGATTTTAACTTTGCTTATCACATTGTGCGTTCTTGTACTCTGCGTCGTTCTATCAACTTTTTTCTCACTTTTTGTTTTTTTTTCTATTTTTGGCGAATTTTTTGTTCTTTCAAGGGGACTTTATTCGAAGGTGCTTACCCCCTGCCTGGGTGTGGGTTTTTTGTTGTTTTCCAGGGGACTTTACTTGTAAGGTTCTTATTCCCTGCCTGGGTGTGGGTTTTTGTTATTGTTTCAGGGGATTTTGATTGGAGGCTTCCCACTCTCTACCTGGGTGTGGGTTTTTCTGTTGTTTCAAGGGGACTTTATTGGAAGGTTCTTACCCCCTGCCTGGGTGTCACTTTGATCAGGTATGTTTTTTTCTAGAATGGCTACTTTTTTCTTAGCTGGGGGACTTTGAATTTGGACTGTTTTTGACGCTGTGTGACTCTACACTGTTCTGAGATCCCATTGCTTTAACTAGGCTGTGTTGTCTGATTTGTTCTCACTTGGCCTGCTCAGTTTTGGGCGTTTTTTATAATTGGGAAGACTGATTGCTTGTTTCTTAGTGATTCGAATGTACACCTCCCTGTCACTGTGAATGTTTTTTGACTTTTTCTGTGTTTTTGACTTTTTTCGACTTTTTTCACCTGATATCTAGCGAAAACTAGTTTTTTAGTCTAATTGCCAAATTTCGTGTCTCTATGACCTTTCCTTCATATGGAAGATTTGGGGATGTCACTTTTTTGGGGGTCGTTTTTGTCCCCTTTAGAGGGGACTTTTGGTACTTTTTTTCTTATCAGAACTTTATGTGTGTTTCTATCTTCATGTGGATGTCTTCATTTCTCTTCTAAGTGGGTCTGTTGATTTTTAGTGAATTTTTGAAAATGTCACCTTTTTTTGACTCTTTTTCCCAACACTTCCCATAGGTTTAACATGGGAAACTTGACTGATACGTTCTCACTGGGCCTGCTCAGTTTGGGGCGTTTTTTATAATTCGGACCACTGATTCCTGTATTAGACTATATACTTGAAGGGTGGAGAGTGTCTTTTTCACCTTTTTTGCCTTTTTTGTTTTCTCAGAGGTCCGATTGCTTTTTTGACACGTTTTCGTTAATAACTCGGAAATTATGCATTTTTTTGGTGTTTTAACTTTTTCACAGGCTTTGTCGTGTGTGAAAACATATGTCTAGGTCTTTGAAGCGTTCATTTTCGTTGCTTAGAACGGATTTTATGATTATGTTTGTTTCCCCATAGCGTTAACATTATTGCGACTACAGGTTAGAACTTAGTTTAACATTAAGTCTATGGAGCATACGTCTTTTAACATGGCTAAACTTTACTGATTCGTTCTCACTTGGCCTGCTCAGTTTTGGGGCGTTTTTTATAATTCGGACGACTGATTCATGTTCCAGGGGGATGTCTCTTTATACCAGAGGGGTCATTTCTAGAGATTAGGGTGTTTTGGTTTCTCTCAGGTCCGATTGCGTTTTTGGCTGTTTTTCGTCAATATCTCTAGAACGGGTCGCTTTTTCGTGCTTTTGACGCTGGATTCGGGTTCCTTGAAGTGGATTACATGGGTATAGCTCTTTAAACCATTCATTTTGGTCTCTTAGAACCGATTTTAGGGCGATTTTCACCTTTTTATGGATTTTGCCTGTTTTTGGCCTGTGACGTCATCTCTGCACAGTGATCGATTTTAACTTTGCTTGTCAGATGGTGCGGTGTCTCACTCTGCTTCGATTTATCAGCTTTTTTCTCACTTTTTGTCGATTTTTCTATTTTTGGTGAATTTTTGAAAATTATGCCTTTTCGACACTTTTTGGTTTTGAGTTTCCATAGGTTAACATAGGCATTTTGACTGATTCGTTCTCACTTGGCCTGCTCAGTTTAGGGGCGTTTTTTATAATTCGGACGACTGATTCATGTCTTAGACTATATACTTCAGGGGTGTAGAGTGTCTTTTTGACGTTTTTTGCGTTTTTTGGTTTCTCTCAGGTCCGATTGCTTTTTTGTCACTTTTTTCGTTATAACTCGAAAACTGTTGATCTTTTTGCTGTTTTGACTTTTGCAATGGCTTTATCACGTGGGATTACCTATATCTAGGTCTTTGAAGCGTTCATTTTTGACAATTAGAACGGATTTTACGACCACTTTTCGTTTCCCATAGCGTTAACATTATTGCGACTACAGGATAGAACTTCATTTAACATTAAGTCTATGGAGAGAGCTCTGTCTGTCAGTTACCACGAAAGGAAAGTCATTAAGAAGTTATCTAATGATATTAAAAAGTCTCTAAAAAGTTTTAAAAGATGTTTTTCAAAGAGGTAAAGAGAAAAAAGTAGGTTGATTTAGTTAAAAATGAAAAAAATAAGGGAGTGAAAAGATGTAAGGAGTAGAAGATTAAATTTCAGGCCATATTTATATGTCCATAAAAGAAGCTGAAAAGGAGTTATAGGTATATATGTATTCTTCTTCTTTAAAGAAAGTGAATAATTTTACAAGGAGTGGCCACAGTAGAGAGTGGAATTTGGATTATAGATAGGTATGTCCCTGCGAACCTGCTCGGATTCACCCCACGTCCCATCCTCAGGTATAGGCGCTTAGGGCTTAGGAATTTTGCAAGATTTCTGAGCCACGTTAATTCAATGAGAAAAAGTAGGGGTGGGTGGCTGGACTTAGTAAATTTTCCCTCTCTGACCTGGTCGCTCCTTATCGTCTGAGAAAAAATTTCTATCCATAGGATAGCATTAGTAATGTTAATCCTATGGAGTAAGTATTAGATCTATATACAGTCACGTGATTATAAAGGTTTGAATTGATTGGTTCGTAGTAGTCACGTGACAATGGTGTCCTGTGATTGGCTAATAATGGTCACGTGATTAGGTGTATATGTATCAAACAGCTGATTAAAGGGACAAATGCGTACTCTAATGCAGTATATGTATTAGGATAAGTATATAGTGATGTCATCCTTAAGCTCCTATGTGATTGGTTATTTATATATGACGTCATCGATTATGATATATATTTGTATATCGATATAATATTAGTTATCGATAGTGACGTCACATATAGGGATATATATTAGAATAAGTATTACATGATGTCATTCTTAAGCTATTATCTTATTGGTTATTTATATATTACGTCATCTATAATTCCTTATATGGCAATTGATATGTAAAGGTCTTACCTATGCGCATATCTGATGCGCCATGACATTGGTTAATTGGATACTGCCGAATAGAATAGTTCCGAGCTGAAAAGAGATGTCCAATAGAATCCGTTGACATCCTAATCTTTAAATCTGATTGGTCAAAAATATTTATTTATCTATACTTCTGTACTATTTCTACTTTAAAATATTTATTTATCTCTACTCTTGCTACTTTAAAAAATATATAAAGTTTTAAAATTTAGTTGAATAGTTTAAAGGGTTGTTTGACGTGAATCAGTGGTCCGAATTATAAAAAACGCCCTTTTTTTTTTTAAAGCCAAGTGAGAACGAATCAGTAAAGTTATTTACATTGACTTATTTATTTCTCGTGTGCTTACTTTTTCCTTATATGGCCATTGAACTCTTACGTCATGCGCAGATCGAATGCGCAGTGAGATTTCTATGTCAGACAATACAGCGCAAGTGATGCTGGTGCTAGTGCTGCAACTGCTGCACGATCTTTGCTTACTAGAAAAAAACTGAGTCACGTGACTTTTCAAAATCTGTTTTTTAACCTTTTCTCTCTTCCTATTGGACCTTTGGCTTCGAGACTTTTTAGGCACTTTGGGGCATCCCTTATCTACACCCTTCCACCGCTAGGGGGCGCTGTTCCTAATGCAAGGGTGTGTTTTTTGTGTCCAAAGTGGACCATTACGTCACCGTTTTTTACGAAATTGGGGGGCTTTGGGGAGTGACCAGTGGAGTCAGTGTGTAGTACTCTTGGGGGGACATCTGGTGGTCACTTTAGATTGGTCAGTTTCCCGCGCTTTCTTGATAAAAAATGGATGTGAAGTTTTCCACTGTTTTTAAGTATGACGTCACTAGGTACTCAATCTCTCATTTTACGCACGATTCTCAGCAGATGCATTGTGGGAAAAAATGAACGGTGCATTGTGGGAATAGTACCAACCTCTGCGAAATGCATTCTGGGAATAGTGCGAACTTCTGCCAACATGGTTGCGTGACGTCATGAAACCGGTTGTTCGACCTAGGATTTCTAAGTGTTCGGACGGTTTCCTCCATGTTATTCCTATGGGGACTTTGGACGCTTTTAAAAAAAAAACTACTTGACCTATGGTCGTGAAAGTAGACACTTAATTAGATCTCGACGACCTCTAACGAATGACCGGTGGTCAGATTTTTTACGTTGCCAGATTCCTTATTCTTTATGAGTGAACCTTGAAAATATTAGCTACCGCTCATTTATTTAGCTGCTCCACACCTACTATATAAGCAAATTGCCTTTCCATGCCTATTCGAAGACTCCTCTCCACGAGCCGTTTTGTTCGAAGCCTGGGCGCCGTAGCCCGGTGGAAAACAGCGGGTCACACTCGTGTTTGGGGGGGGTAGGGGGGGGTAGGGAGGACGCGCGATCATCACGGTTACGGCCACACGCCGTGATGAGCTAGCCCCCGAAGTTACCAGTGGCGCCTGCGCAGATTCCGAGCATTCGGCAGCTTGGGATCTAGCGCAGGCGACACTGGCGGGCGCTGGTACAAGATGTGGCCCTTAGAAAAGTACGGCGTATCGGCTATTACGGAATTGTAATAGCCGGTAAATTGTACTTTTCCATTTTTTTCATTTATTGCATTTTCAGCTATTACTATGTCCTTTCTATCTACCTTTCTGAAGCGCCTTTTTTAGCTATTCTTAGGTATTTTTCTGTCTTCCTAATGTATCTCGCTCTCCACTACACCGCCTGCCGCATTATAAAAAACGCCCCAAATGAGCGGAGGCCAAGTGAGAACGAATCAGTCAAGTGATGGATCTCTTAAGACTGAATCTTAGAGTCACGTGACTCTCTGTTCCGCATTATAAAAAACGCCCAAGATGAGCGAAGGCCAAGTGAGAACGAATCAGTAAAGTGACGAATCTCTTAAGAGTGAATCTCTAGGTCACGTGACTCTACTTTGGACACTAGAATCGGCTGTTTTTTCTAACCTTTCTATGTGAAATGTTTGTTTCTCTTGCTTTACTGCGTTTTCGCAATCTGTTTTCTGAACTTTGCTCTTTTTTCCTATTTTTGTCGCCTATCTTACTGCTACTACAGCTCTGCAATGCCTTGCTCGACTTAGCTTTCCCTCTAGAAAGGATCTGTTAGTCGCACTTCAATCTACATTCCTTGGGCGCAAAACTGATTAATTGATTTCTTCCTTTCTTCTCTGACTCTCTGGTACTTGCAAGCTGTGTCTTTTACACTTTGCTACTGTCTGCTCACTCTGCTCTTAACAAATGCAAATGGCGGCGTGTTTTTGGGCTCCATGGGGGAATTTTTGCAGCTTTTCGTTCCTGGTTTCTTCTGGGGCTATTCCTAGGGCGTTTTTTGGCTACATTTCGTTAGTTTGGGTCGAATGGAGAACTAGGGGTGTGTTTTGGGAAAGGGGGGTGGGTTTTTTAGGGCGTGAGCAGTGTTTTTTGGGGGTATTTTTGGCACTTGGCATTCTGGTGTTTCTTTTGGCTTTGGGGTCACTCCAAATTTGTTTTTGGGGCCAGTTTGGGTGTTTTTGTGACTTTTTGGGGCGTTTTTTATACTGCGGACCCAAGGGGGGTGTGGGAGCAATGGGGCGTTTTTGGGGTTTTTTGGGGTCCCTATGGGGTCACTTCCGGTGACCTTTGACCCCAAGAAGGGTCTCGTTGACCTCTAGCCTGGGGTCACTTCCGGTCACTTTCTAGCGATTACGGCGCCCTCTGGGGGCACTTTTTGTGCGTGACCTTTAGGGCGTTTTTTGGGGTCTCTAGGGGGTCACTTCCGGTGACCTTTGACCCCAAGAGGGGTCTCGTTGACCTCTAGCCTGGGGTCACTTCCGGTCACTTTCTAGCGATTAGGGCGCCCTCTGGGGGCACTTTTGTGCGTGACCTTTAGGACGTTTTTTGGGGTCTCTAGGGGGTCACTTCCGGTGACCTTTGACCCCAAGAGGGGTCTCGTTGACCTCTAGCCTGGGGTCACTTCCGGTCACTTTCTAGCGATTAGGGCGCCCTCTGGGGGCACTTTTGTGCGTGACCTTTAGGACGTTTTTTGGGGTCTCTAGGGGGTCACTTCCGGTGACCTTTGACCCCAAGAGGGGTCTCGTTGACCTCTAGCCTGGGGTCACTTCCGGTCACTTTCTAGCGATTAGGGCGCGCTCTGGGGGCTTTTTTTGGATTTTTAGGTAATTTCCTACTGTTTTTCGGTATTTTGCGCCTGTCTGTTGGCTTTCCTGCACTATTTTTTTTTTTTATCTATACAGTGGGTCTGTTTGTGGCGGTTAAACCGCTATTTTGCGGGCGGGAAAGTGCTTAATTCCATATTTCCTTTGTTCTGTGGCTTTCTGGGACTTTTACAGTGTGTCTCTTACACTTTGGCACTGTCTGGTCACTCTGCTCTTAACAAATGCAAATGGCGGCGTGTTTTTGGGCTCCATGGGGGAATTTTCGCAGCTTTTCGTTCCTGGTTTCTTCTGGGGCTATTCCTGGGGCGTTTTTTGGCTACATTTCGTTAGTTTGGGTCGAATGGAGAACTAGGGGTGTGTTTTGGGAAAGGGGGGTGGGTTTTTTAGGGCGTGAGCAGTGTTTTTTGGGGGTATTTTTGGCACTTGGCATTCTGGTGTTTCTTTTGGCTTTGGGGTCACTCCAAATTTGTTTTTGGGGCCAGTTTGGGTGTTTTTGTGACTTTTTGGGGCGTTTTTTATACTGCGGACCCAAGGGGGGTGTGGGAGCAATGGGGCGTTTTTGGGGTTTTTTGGGGTCCCTATGGGGTCACTTCCGGTGACCTTTGACCCCAAGAAGGGTCTCGTTGACCTCTAGCCTGGGGTCACTTCCGGTCACTTTCTAGCGATTACGGCGCCCTCTGGGGGCACTTTTTGTGCGTGACCTTTAGGGCGTTTTTTGGGGTCTCTAGGGGGTCACTTCCGGTGACCTTTGACCCCAAGAGGGGTCTCGTTGACCTCTAGCCTGGGGTCACTTCCGGTCACTTTCTAGCGATTAGGGCGCCCTCTGGGGGCACTTTTGTGCGTGACCTTTAGGACGTTTTTTGGGGTCTCTAGGGGGTCACTTCCGGTGACCTTTGACCCCAAGAGGGGTCTCGTTGACCTCTAGCCTGGGGTCACTTCCGGTCACTTTCTAGCGATTAGGGCGCCCTCTGGGGGCACTTTTGTGCGTGACCTTTAGGACGTTTTTTGGGGTCTCTAGGGGGTCACTTCCGGTGACCTTTGACCCCAAGAGGGGTCTCGTTGACCTCTAGCCTGGGGTCACTTCCGGTCACTTTCTAGCGATTAGGGCGCCCTCTGGGGGCACTTTTGTGCGTGACCTTTAGGACGTTTTTTGGGGTCTCTAGGGGGTCACTTCCGGTGACCTTTGACCCCAAGAGGGGTCTCGTTGACCTCTAGCCTGGGGTCACTTCCGGTCACTTTCTAGCGATTAGGGCGCCCTCTGGGGGCTTTTTTTGGATTTTTAGGTAATTTCCTACTGTTTTTCGGTATTTTGCGCCTGTCTGTTGGCTTTCCTGCACTATTTTTTTTTTTTATCTATACAGTGGGTCTGTTTGTGGCGGTTAAACCGCTATTTTGCGGGCGGGAAAGTGCTTAATTCCATATTTCCTTTGTTCTGTGGCTTTCTGGGACTTTTACAGTGTGTCTCTTACACTTTGGCACTGTCTGGTCACTCTGCTCTTAACAAATGCAAATGGCGGCGTGTTTTTGGGCTCCATGGGGGAATTTTTGCAGCTTTTCGTTCCTGGTTTCTTCTGGGGCTATTCCTGGGGCGTTTTTTGGCTACATTTCGTTAGTTTGGGTCGAATGGAGAACTAGGGGTGTGTTTTGGGAAAGGGGGGTGGGTTTTTTAGGGCGTGAGCAGTGTTTTTTGGGGGTATTTTTGGCACTTGGCATTCTGGTGTTTCTTTTGGCTTTGGGGTCACTCCAAATTTGTTTTTGGGGCCAGTTTGGGTGTTTTTGTGACTTTTTGGGGCGTTTTTTATACTGCGGACCCAAGGGGGGTGTGGGAGCAATGGGGCGTTTTTGGGGTTTTTTGGGGTCCCTATGGGGTCACTTCCGGTGACCTTTGACCCCAAGAAGGGTCTCGTTGACCTCTAGCCTGGGGTCACTTCCGGTCACTTTCTAGCGATTACGGCGCCCTCTGGGGGCACTTTTTGTGCGTGACCTTTAGGGCGTTTTTTGGGGTCTCTAGGGGGTCACTTCCGGTGACCTTTGACCCCAAGAGGGGTCTCGTTGACCTCTAGCCTGGGGTCACTTCCGGTCACTTTCTAGCGATTAGGGCGCCCTCTGGGGGCACTTTTGTGCGTGACCTTTAGGACGTTTTTTGGGGTCTCTAGGGGGTCACTTCCGGTGACCTTTGACCCCAAGAGGGGTCTCGTTGACCTCTAGCCTGGGGTCACTTCCGGTCACTTTCTAGCGATTAGGGCGCCCTCTGGGGGCACTTTTGTGCGTGACCTTTAGGACGTTTTTTGGGGTCTCTAGGGGGTCACTTCCGGTGACCTTTGACCCCAAGAGGGGTCTCGTTGACCTCTAGCCTGGGGTCACTTCCGGTCACTTTCTAGCGATTAGGGCGCCCTCTGGGGGCACTTTTGTGCGTGACCTTTAGGACGTTTTTTGGGGTCTCTAGGGGGTCACTTCCGGTGACCTTTGACCCCAAGAGGGGTCTCGTTGACCTCTAGCCTGGGGTCACTTCCGGTCACTTTCTAGCGATTAGGGCGCCCTCTGGGGGCACTTTTGTGCGTGACCTTTAGGACGTTTTTTGGGGTCTCTAGGGGGTCACTTCCGGTGACCTTTGACCCCAAGAGGGGTCTCGTTGACCTCTAGCCTGGGGTCACTTCCGGTCACTTTCTAGCGATTAGGGCGCCCTCTGGGGGCTTTTTTTGGATTTTTAGGTAATTTCCTACTGTTTTTCGGTATTTTGCGCCTGTCTGTTGGCTTTCCTGCACTATTTTTTTTTTTTATCTATACAGTGGGTCTGTTTGTGGCGGTTAAACCGCTATTTTGCGGGCGGGAAAGTGCTTAATTCCATATTTCCTTTGTTCTGTGGCTTTCTGGGACTTTTACAGTGTGTCTCTTACACTTTGGCACTGTCTGGTCACTCTGCTCTTAACAAATGCAAATGGCGGCGTGTTTTTGGGCTCCATGGGGGAATTTTTGCAGCTTTTCGTTCCTGGTTTCTTCTGGGGCTATTCCTGGGGCGTTTTTTGGCTACATTTCGTTAGTTTGGGTCGAATGGAGAACTAGGGGTGTGTTTTGGGAAAGGGGGGTGGGTTTTTTAGGGCGTGAGCAGTGTTTTTTGGGGGTATTTTTGGCACTTGGCATTCTGGTGTTTCTTTTGGCTTTGGGGTCACTCCAAATTTGTTTTTGGGGCCAGTTTGGGTGTTTTTGTGACTTTTTGGGGCGTTTTTTATACTGCGGACCCAAGGGGGGTGTGGGAGCAATGGGGCGTTTTTGGGGTTTTTTGGGGTCCCTATGGGGTCACTTCCGGTGACCTTTGACCCCAAGAAGGGTCTCGTTGACCTCTAGCCTGGGGTCACTTCCGGTCACTTTCTAGCGATTACGGCGCCCTCTGGGGGCACTTTTTGTGCGTGACCTTTAGGGCGTTTTTTGGGGTCTCTAGGGGGTCACTTCCGGTGACCTTTGACCCCAAGAGGGGTCTCGTTGACCTCTAGCCTGGGGTCACTTCCGGTCACTTTCTAGCGATTAGGGCGCCCTCTGGGGGCACTTTTGTGCGTGACCTTTAGGACGTTTTTTGGGGTCTCTAGGGGGTCACTTCCGGTGACCTTTGACCCCAAGAGGGGTCTCGTTGACCTCTAGCCTGGGGTCACTTCCGGTCACTTTCTAGCGATTAGGGCGCCCTCTGGGGGCACTTTTGTGCGTGACCTTTAGGACGTTTTTTGGGGTCTCTAGGGGGTCACTTCCGGTGACCTTTGACCCCAAGAGGGGTCTCGTTGACCTCTAGCCTGGGGTCACTTCCGGTCACTTTCTAGCGATTAGGGCGCCCTCTGGGGGCACTTTTGTGCGTGACCTTTAGGACGTTTTTTGGGGTCTCTAGGGGGTCACTTCCGGAGACCTTTGACCCCAAGAGGGGTCTCGTTGACCTCTAGCCTGGGGTCACTTCCGGTCACTTTCTAGCGATTAGGGCGCGCTCTGGGGGCTTTTTTTGGATTTTTAGGTAATTTCCTACTGTTTTTCGGTATTTTGCGCCTGTCTGTTGGCTTTCCTGCACTATTTTTTTTTTTTATCTATACAGTGGGTCTGTTTGTGGCGGTTAAACCGCTATTTTGCGGGCGGGAAAGTGCTTAATTCCATATTTCCTTTGTTCTGTGGCTTTCTGGGACTTTTACAGTGTGTCTCTTACACTTTGGCACTGTCTGGTCACTCTGCTCTTAACAAATGCAAATGGCGGCGTGTTTTTGGGCTCCATGGGGGAATTTTCGCAGCTTTTCGTTCCTGGTTTCTTCTGGGGCTATTCCTGGGGCGTTTTTTGGCTACATTTCGTTAGTTTGGGTCGAATGGAGAACTAGGGGTGTGTTTTGGGAAAGGGGGGTGGGTTTTTTAGGGCGTGAGCAGTGTTTTTTGGGGGTATTTTTGGCACTTGGCATTCTGGTGTTTCTTTTGGCTTTGGGGTCACTCCAAATTTGTTTTTGGGGCCAGTTTGGGTGTTTTTGTGACTTTTTGGGGCGTTTTTTATACTGCGGACCCAAGGGGGGGGGGTGTGGGAGCAATGGGGCGTTTTTTGGGGTTTTTTGGGGTCCCTATGGGGTCACTTCCGGTGACCTTTGACCCCAAGAAGGGGTCTCGTTGACCTCTAGCCTGGGGTCACTTCCGGTCACTTTCTAGCGATTACGGCGCCCTCTGGGGGCACTTTTTGTGCGTGACCTTTAGGGCGTTTTTTGGGGTCTCTAGGGGGTCACTTCCGGTGACCTTTGACCCCAAGAGGGGTCTCGTTGACCTCTAGCCTGGGGTCACTTCCGGTCACTTTCTAGCGATTAGGGCGCCCCTCTGGGGGCACTTTTGTGCGTGACCTTTAGGACGTTTTTTGGGGTCTCTAGGGGGTCACTTCCGGTGACCTTTGACCCCAAGAGGGGTCTCGTTGACCTCTAGCCTGGGGTCACTTCCGGTCACTTTCTAGCGATTAGGGCGCCCTCTGGGGGCACTTTTGTGCGTGACCTTTAGGACGTTTTTTGGGGTCTCTAGGGGGTCACTTCCGGTGACCTTTGACCCCAAGAGGGGTCTCGTTGACCTCTAGCCTGGGGTCACTTCCGGTCACTTTCTAGCGATTAGGGCGCCCTCTGGGGGCACTTTTGTGCGTGACCTTTAGGACGTTTTTTGGGGTCTCTAGGGGGTCACTTCCGGTGACCTTTGACCCCAAGAGGGGTCTCGTTGACCTCTAGCCTGGGGTCACTTCCGGTCACTTTCTAGCGATTAGGGCGCCCTCTGGGGGCTTTTTTTGGATTTTTAGGTAATTTCCTACTGTTTTTCGGTATTTTGCGCCTGTCTGTTGGCTTTCCTGCACTATTTTTTTTTTTTATCTATACAGTGGGTCTGTTTGTGGCGGTTAAACCGCTATTTTGCGGGCGGGAAAGTGCTTAATTCCATATTTCCTTTGTTCTGTGGCTTTCTGGGACTTTTACAGTGTGTCTCTTACACTTTGGCACTGTCTGGTCACTCTGCTCTTAACAAATGCAAATGGCGGCGTGTTTTTGGGCTCCATGGGGGAATTTTTGCAGCTTTTCGTTCCTGGTTTCTTCTGGGGCTATTCCTGGGGCGTTTTTTGGCTACATTTCGTTAGTTTGGGTCGAATGGAGAACTAGGGGTGTGTTTTGGGAAAGGGGGGTGGGTTTTTTAGGGCGTGAGCAGTGTTTTTTGGGGGTATTTTTGGCACTTGGCATTCTGGTGTTTCTTTTGGCTTTGGGGTCACTCCAAATTTGTTTTTGGGGCCAGTTTGGGTGTTTTTGTGACTTTTTGGGGCGTTTTTTATACTGCGGACCCAAGGGGGGTGTGGGAGCAATGGGGCGTTTTTGGGGTTTTTTGGGGTCCCTATGGGGTCACTTCCGGTGACCTTTGACCCCAAGAAGGGTCTCGTTGACCTCTAGCCTGGGGTCACTTCCGGTCACTTTCTAGCGATTACGGCGCCCTCTGGGGGCACTTTTTGTGCGTGACCTTTAGGGCGTTTTTTGGGGTCTCTAGGGGGTCACTTCCGGTGACCTTTGACCCCAAGAGGGGTCTCGTTGACCTCTAGCCTGGGGTCACTTCCGGTCACTTTCTAGCGATTAGGGCGCCCTCTGGGGGCACTTTTGTGCGTGACCTTTAGGACGTTTTTTGGGGTCTCTAAGGGGTCACTTCCGGTGACCTTTGACCCCAAGAGGGGTCTCGTTGACCTCTAGCCTGGGGTCACTTCCGGTCACTTTCTAGCGATTAGGGCGCCCTCTGGGGGCACTTTTGTGCGTGACCTTTAGGACGTTTTTTGGGGTCTCTAGGGGGTCACTTCCGGTGACCTTTGACCCCAAGAGGGGTCTCGTTGACCTCTAGCCTGGGGTCACTTCCGGTCACTTTCTAGCGATTAGGGCGCCCTCTGGGGGCACTTTTGTGCGTGACCTTTAGGACGTTTTTTGGGGTCTCTAGGGGGTCACTTCCGGTGACCTTTGACCCCAAGAGGGGTCTCGTTGACCTCTAGCCTGGGGTCACTTCCGGTCACTTTCTAGCGATTAGGGCGCCCTCTGGGGGCACTTTTGTGCGTGACCTTTAGGACGTTTTTTGGGGTCTCTAGGGGGTCACTTCCGGTGACCTTTGACCCCAAGAGGGGTCTCGTTGACCTCTAGCCTGGGGTCACTTCCGGTCACTTTCTAGCGATTAGGGCGCCCTCTGGGGGCACTTTTGTGCGTGACCTTTAGGACGTTTTTTGGGGTCTCTAGGGGGTCACTTCCGGTGACCTTTGACCCCAAGAGGGGTCTCGTTGACCTCTAGCCTGGGGTCACTTCCGGTCACTTTCTAGCGATTAGGGCGCCCTCTGGGGGCTTTTTTTGGATTTTTAGGTAATTTCCTACTGTTTTTCGGTATTTTGCGCCTGTCTGTTGGCTTTCCTGCACTATTTTTTTTTTTTATCTATACAGTGGGTCTGTTTGTGGCGGTTAAACCGCTATTTTGCGGGCGGGAAAGTGCTTAATTCCATATTTCCTTTGTTCTGTGGCTTTCTGGGACTTTTACAGTGTGTCTCTTACACTTTGGCACTGTCTGGTCACTCTGCTCTTAACAAATGCAAATGGCGGCGTGTTTTTGGGCTCCATGGGGGAATTTTTGCAGCTTTTCGTTCCTGGTTTCTTCTGGGGCTATTCCTGGGGCGTTTTTTGGCTACATTTCGTTAGTTTGGGTCGAATGGAGAACTAGGGGTGTGTTTTGGGAAAGGGGGGTGGGTTTTTTAGGGCGTGAGCAGTGTTTTTTGGGGGTATTTTTGGCACTTGGCATTCTGGTGTTTCTTTTGGCTTTGGGGTCACTCCAAATTTGTTTTTGGGGCCAGTTTGGGTGTTTTTGTGACTTTTTGGGGCGTTTTTTATACTGCGGACCCAAGGGGGGTGTGGGAGCAATGGGGCGTTTTTGGGGTTTTTTGGGGTCCCTATGGGGTCACTTCCGGTGACCTTTGACCCCAAGAAGGGTCTCGTTGACCTCTAGCCTGGGGTCACTTCCGGTCACTTTCTAGCGATTACGGCGCCCTCTGGGGGCACTTTTTGTGCGTGACCTTTAGGGCGTTTTTTGGGGTCTCTAGGGGGTCACTTCCGGTGACCTTTGACCCCAAGAGGGGTCTCGTTGACCTCTAGCCTGGGGTCACTTCCGGTCACTTTCTAGCGATTAGGGCGCCCTCTGGGGGCACTTTTGTGCGTGACCTTTAGGACGTTTTTTGGGGT
>JAWZYU010001462.1:0-7500 GCA_038380435.1 Ryuthela nishihirai
ACTGGAACAGCTGTTGGGAGACAGGTGTTAGCCTCCCGTCAAGGTCATCCAGCGTGTTTTTTAACGTGCACAGGGTATGGCTCTGCCGCACACGGGGCCACGGCTTAACGTCCTATTCGACGGACGGCGGCCTTTCAAAGCCCATCGGTGTCCCCTACTGACCGTGGGCAGGGCGGGGAATTTTGCGGAGAAAAATGTGAACGCTGAACCAGCTGGGACTAGAACCTGGGAACTACAGATTACGAGCCTGGCGCGCTACCGACTGGCCCACTCCACCCCTGTCTCCACGGTGTCAGATTGTTAATAAAACCAGTGAAGTTTGATAATTAAATTAATCAATCCCAGTTATTTAAGCTGAAACGTTATAGTGGAATTGTATGTAATTTTCGGCTTTGATATTAAATTGCATTCGTATATTTTAAATATTAACGTTTCTGAAATATTATAATATTACTATTAATCGTTGCTAACTGTAGTTCGATTCTTGTGTAGGTAAAATTTACGTGGTGTATGAACTTTATTCTAAATATACGTAATAAAATATATTATGGAAAAGTAGAAATGAATTGAGAGTAAAATTTGACACCGAAGTGAAAGCGAATATATGGTTGCTATCGTAACTAAGGGCGCCACGTGTGAAGCTATCTAGGTGCACGTGCCATTGTAACATATTTGACCAATCGTAGAAGAGGAACACGAACAACCGTTGGGGAAGGCGGGAAGAAGCAGATATTTCATTAGAAACAAAATTAACGCCACCTAGAGGAATTTATTTCATTTAGCAATAATTGTATGTGTGAATTTAATTAAGTACATAAGTTATATTTATGCATTCATGTTTCAAAACTTTAATGAACACTATTTGAATATTACCACATATAGTATGTTGGAATATAAATTTAGGACAGTTTTTTGGGTGAGGGGATATGTGAATTTTTTTTTTGTTACAGTTCAACTTATTTGGACTTTGGACCTCAAATTACGTTTGATAATTAACAGACATTAGAAACAGTATTTTATTTTACTACTTCAACTGATGCAGTATTTAATTAGTAACGCAAGTTGAGATGTTTAATAGCAGCGATATCTGTTTATTTAGTCTGAAACCCTAAGAGGAACAAGTTTAAAGGAAGGGAGAATGGAATAAGTTGCCTTTTATTGGGGAAAGCGATAAATATGTTTCCGTTTTCATTTCTATTTAAGTACGTAACTCATAAAGAATCCTCAGCGTTGAGATTTATCTCCGCCAAACAAAAGTTTATCTCGGCCTTCCCACGGTCTGTACTGGACACCGATAGGCTTGGATATAAAATTATCCATAACAGCAACATAATTTTAACGAATTTCTGTTTTACAGACTACACAGGGATTATGTGCTTCGCCGAGGAGTCATTTCATACCCTAAACATTTAACCTCTAATGATTATTTTATTTCCTAATCCAAAGAGGCTTAACGTGTTAGGGAAAAGAGTGAAAATATCTTCCTAAATATAATAAAGGAATAAAAATAACACCCCCTCAAGCAGCTGCTTGCAACAGCGATGTTTCTCCGCAATAGTCGAAGGTCTGTGAGGGTGGTGACACCTTTAATTACTTTAATACGCCATATAGAAGATATGCGTTTGGTTGGGTTATCTCTGAACGGTAGTTATTTGCACACAAGGGTGTAAATGGCGACGTCATAAAGAACCAGAGGGATCAGTTTAGGTTGCGGGAAGGTGATCGAATGGAAGAGCTGTTATGAGACAGATGGTAACCTCCCATCCAACGTTTTATTTAACCTGCACGGGTAGGATATATACAGAATTTCTACACTATTTTCTTGTGGTTTTTATCAGTTTTTATTCTAACATTTTTAAGATTTTGCGACATTTTGGTATTTTTTTGTCTTCTACTATTGGCTCCTTGAACTTTATATATATAATAGAGCAGTGGTTCTCAAAACCTTTTATGCCTTACGTACCTGCTGGAGATGTGTATGTTACTGACATACCCCATGTATAGATACAGAAAGATATAGTTATAAGAATGGGAATAAAATAAAACATATATATATACACACCTTCTTTATTTTAAAATTTTGAATCAAAATATGATTAGCAGATTTATTCCGGATATCGGAGTAATCTTCCGATGTGTGTCGTTTTTAGAAAGTTCGGTTTATACGAAAGTTGTTAAAGCTAAAAGTAATTCGTGACGGAAATGAAAATTACGACACGAAAGGCGTATCCGGTTTGACCATTCGAAAAGCACTGTTGTGTCATCGATTCTTTAGGATAGAAGCTGTTTTATTCGATTCTCTTTCATCGTGAAAGGTTAATTATTTTTTTAAAAGTCTCATCGTATGATGAGAAGAAATTGTTTTCGATGCATTGTAATAGTTACTAGTGAATATAGAACTTACGTTTTGAACTGAAATAGATTTCACTGGTTATTTGTGTTATTAAGAACTTTCTGGGAGTCTTCGAAACAACACTTAGTAGTCATTTCTGCAGATAAGTTTGGTCGAATTCTTAAAAAATGCATTTAATGGAAAAACGCAAATTATAGACCCCAGTGAAATCTTTTTAAATATCGTTTTTTAGACTATATTGTTCTAGTATTTTAAGTAGTTGCGGTAGGTGGAATATTTGCGAATCTTCCACGTTATGTAAGAAAACGTAACTTGGAAGGTTTATAACTTGTAAAATATGCATTTAATGGAAAAATGTGACTGAAGATAAATTAAAGATCAGAATGAAATCTTTTTAATTTATCATTTTTGAACGATATTCGTTTAGTATTTAAAAAGCTGCAGAAACTGAAATATTTAACAATAATATTCCGTAGTATGGCAGAGAGAAAGTGGAAACTGTATATATAACTTCTAAAACATGCACTTAATGGAAAAATGTGACTGGAGGTCAATTAAAATCTATATAAATATCGTTATTTAACAGTGTAGTTTTAGTATTTGAATAGTTGCGGAAGGTGGAATATTGAACTATAATCTTTCATTTTATGCCGGTGAGAACGTAAGTTGGAAGATGTATAATTTATAAAACATAGATATATTTGAAAAATATGACTGAAAATAAATTTAAGATCATAATGAAATGTGTTTAAATATGGAATTTTCAAAATATATTTTTTTTAGTATTGAAATATTTGCGGAAGCTGGAATATTTAACAATAATCTTCCGTGTTGTGCAACTTGTGAGCTTGAAGCGTAAATTAAGCGTAAGTTCGAACCTCTATAACTTCTAAAATATGCATTTAATGGAAGAATGTGACGAGCTTTCAGCTTTAGAAAAGTTTGGTAAAATAATGATATTATTTAATTGATTCTATTCAAGGCAGCACGTTTTTTAATTGCTACGTTACAAAATTTAAATTTGTGTTACGTAATTAAGTTTATTTAAAATGTCGTTTTCTACATTTATTTTGCAAGAATTTACATTTTGAAATTTTTCGTCGGGAGATTTTATTTAGAGAAGTTACGCCAAATGAGGAACGGAAAACTCCCTCGACCTGAAAAAAATAGCGAGGTATATAACGTGATATGTTTTTGTAATGGAATGTAACATTTTTCTCCCGTTTTGGTAGGTGTTTAAAATATGAAGCCTTAGTTTATTCTTCAGTAGCAGGGAATATAAAGAAGTTGAATAGTTTGTTGTCCTTATTAAACCCTTACTACATTGGATATCATAGTAAACTCCATTTTATGAAAAAGATGCTGCAAAGGTTGCATTTAGAATGTTATTTGCGGACTAATCTGAAGTGGGGTTAAATAACTGTGTTTAAAAAGAAAAGTGATTGCATAAGTAAAAAATTATATACGTTGCATAACAAAATCGTTTTTTTTTTTTGGAATAATTAGATATAGTATGCTAGTCGAATGAAAGGGGGTTCAGTGACATTTAAATGCTGAATGGGAATCTTTTAGTACGTCAAACGAATGCGATTGTATTGAATTGTACTGGGATTAAATTTTCGGACATATTGGAACTGAGATGCAGTGCGCAGCTTTCTGAGTAGGCAGAACACGTGTACCGTCGTTCTCCGAGGCTACACTAGCGGCCTATGCTAAGAGGATAGAAAGGGAATGGAATTATAACGGATATTACACTGCTAAGAACAAACCACAGTCTCGAACAGCACACTGAAACGCACAGATTCTTGTAGTATATTATGAAATGGTTGGCAACACGATCGGACTGAGGGAAAGCAAAAATAAGTATTGGTGGGTGGTTATTAAGCAGTGGAAATGCATTCCTGTTTGCGTAATCGTCTTTATTTCTAGACTTGTTTTATTAAATTTTCACGCAGAACTGTATGCTCGAAGTTCATCAGTAGGCAATCGTGCTAAGCACTCGGCAACGGACGGCGGGAAATAACGTTACTTATCGCGTTTCAAAGTGCAAGTCAAAAAGGAGTGGTGACAAAGACAAATGGCGGCATGAGAAATAAGTGAACTCCTAAAATTAGTGCTGCCTGTGAATACGGGTTTAATAATAAAGTAGCAAAAACACGGAGATGACATCAGGAGTACTGTTTCGTTGTGTTGGCAGTAGATTTTGCATAATATATTACAGGCGCGTTGAAGTTTTAAAAATGCTTTTCTTAATCGTAACAATGTTCCTATTTAAGGTATATTTTTATATTATGTTTCGATCATCTCTGATACGTAAAATGCATTTTTATTTTTCTACAGAGAAGAAAAATGGTTATAATAAAGTTTCGGAGAAGTATAGACGAAACATTGTGAAGCCGTAGTAAATGTTGGAAGTTGCATACTTTGAGTTTCGCATTGCAAGCTTTTTTGAGTTGTTCCACTGGTTTTTTTTTTTCTCATCCTCGTACGATACATGGAGGAAGTAAGGATTCTTTTGTTTTATATATTTTGGGTGAGATTTTAGTGTTGTACTGCGATGTGGAAGGGCTTTACGTACGTTTACCAACCGTTAAAGCTTTGGAAATTCCGGTTTCTGAAAAGTCATTTTCGGCAAAAAATTTGGTTTTTGCGAGTAATCCTCAAGATTAATATTATTCTTTTGGCCCAGAAAGGAAAATTAACACTTATGTGCACGTGTATCGTGGTGTAATAAGATAGAAAAGTAGGAATGGGTTGGCATCGCACCTAAAGGGTTTTAGCCGAACGTTTGCAGTGTTTAAAATAAATATTTCGTTCTAGAGTGAATGGTGGGGTAAAACTTATTTATTGAGAGATGAAATAAACAGTTGCCATTATCTTTCTATAAATAGGAATTGACTACGAAATATTTGTGTTGACACGAAATAGGATTCCCATTAATTGTAGCTATGGAAATGAACTACGTTATTTGCGTTTTTAGGGTTAAGAACGATAGGATAATTACACTAATTATTTTATGAAGAGTAAAACTGAAATCTAAACGTGATTTGAAGTTTCATGTCAACTTTGCGTTTAATATTTTGTTTTTTGCGTGTTAAATATTCCAGCGTTCGTGATTTATATATTACGGCAACCAACGTTTTTATATTCGATATTACACGTAGGTCGTACAGGTGTGAGAGATATCTAATGAAATGATATCGAATAAGATATTTTGCTACTCAGGTATTATGCCAATGTCACCTTTTATTTCGTCCATCAGACAGGTATTGTGAGTGACCTCAGGAGAAAATATGTTTGGAAAATGTATTGAACTGAATAATAAAGTGTGATTTCACAACATAGTTTTGTTGTATGGCTTTCAGGAGACACTGAAAATGCTTTTCCTCTTCACATTATAGAAATTATGCTGGGAAGTAACCGAAACCGCGTTGCTGACGTCACCTGTGTGTTTTCTCCAATTTATTAAGATATATTTCAGTTTGCTTATTTATGGAAATACACTTTTTTATTTTAACGAGTCTAGGCAGGGAAAGTTTTCGTTATGCGATTATTATTCAAGCTCTTTAAATAATATTCAGAGTTATATTTTCGTTAAATGCATAGTTCCTAAGTTAATATCGTTGAATATTCCAGTTTCGATGAGTCTTGTAATAGTCAATTTCTGCATTGTATCTGCTTATTTAATAAGTTTTAGGACTTGAAACGTCGATTGTCATAAACATGAAAATTCGGTAGGATAGATTTCGGTAGAGGAAATGACGTATGTTTTGGAGAAATTTATAGTAAACCTCGATTTCATCATTTTACATTAAAAAAGAGTGAAATTCTTCCTGCCGTAGGTCCTGACCTAGTTAGTATATTATCTATTTCGAGAAAAAATTTGACAGGTTCATTCTTATTGAACGCATTTCACGGTCGTTGTTAGGACAGTTATAATACGTTACATGCGACTCGTTTTTCTTCCTATCTCAATGCTTGCAATGGTACTTATAGTTTTGTGTGTCTGCCGCTCGCCGTAATGATTATCCTTCTCGTCAGGAACTAGATAAGTGGTTCCCAAAGTTATTTGTCCTACCGCCCCCTTTTCCGGAAAAAAATACCTGGTAAACTACGTTCTTGAAGTGAAGAAAGAGAAAGGTGCAGTTAGAAATGTGTGTTCTTTAATGTCCTACAATATAGTAAAGAAAGATGTTGTTGTAAATAAGACACCTTGCTCGAAGCTTCAAATTATAAAATTATTTATTAAAATCAACCCTAGTAACAATCGCATTGCACACAGAAAATTAAGATAAAGATGGATAAATTTATGTGTTTATTTGGAAAATAATGTAGTCACTACGAATAACTCTTACGTTACACAATAGATGAAATATGTAGGAATATTAACTAATGTTGAAGTCTATTTCTACAGGTAATGTGTGTATTTATTAAGGATGTAATTTTATTCTTATTAGAAAGTGGAGCTGTTTTCTATTAATAAACTTTTAACAACCAGATGACAGCAATTTCTGCATGCTAGAAAGCTGAACAGATGGATGGGCGATTTTCGATAAGTACTGTAGAAATTTGGCATTAAAGTCATGCAAACAGTAGGCAAGGATGCATGGCACATTTTAGCATGCATGCATGCATTCTGATAAGTGAATGGGCTCTTTAAGGGTTGCACAATTTAAATTCGACCAGGATGACATCAAATACAAACCCATTAACTTTTTTTTTTCACTTGGCAATTAAACAATAAAAAGTTTTCTAGTCTGTTATCAGTACATATGTCTCCATTTATTCTCAACTGTAACAAACTAGAAATTTTCTAGTCTGTTAAAAGCTCTTCAGTAATAAATTATCACATATATTCAAGTGTCCTGTAGACAAGGAACACTTGAAATAATGAGTTCAAAAAAATTGGAATTTAAACCCAGGTCTACCAGAAGCATGCCGGGTATCTTAACCACTAGACCACCTGTGATCTAGTGATTAAGATGCCTGGCATATCATTATTTCAAGTGTTAAGAGCTGCATTATATTTTTTGAAGCATATGTTTTTTTATTAACATTAATTTCCTTTATTAATAGTTTTATGCACCAAAAGAGGCATCAGAAGCCTAATATTGTCAGAGCTGTCCAAGATGTTGGATCATTATAAT
>JAWZYU010001462.1:12500-26763 GCA_038380435.1 Ryuthela nishihirai
CGGCACCTCCGCGGGACAACTCCGGCCAGCAGTGGCCACGGCAGGTCGCCCACTTCTCGAGTGGGGAAACACCGCCGCAGCTCACCTGCCGACTCGCCCGCTCCTCCGGAGGGCACAGCTGGGTCCCAACAGGACCACTCAACCACGGTCGGGTGTCGTGCCACGGACGAGCTGGATAAACAACCGGCGACGGAACCGAAGCCCCGCCACCGGCCACCTTCCGGCGCTCAGTCCTTATGGCCGACGCACGCATCTACCCAACCGGTTGCGGCGTCCTACGAGCGGGAGGAAGTGCGTCAGGGAGGACGGAGACTCTAGGCGCCGACCCGGCCTGGACGGGTCCGTATCAACGATCAACGCCACCTCCGCACCACCTGACTGAATCCCCCCGCCATCGGATTTCGAGGGCCCACCCGTTTGCCTCTGAGCGGTTTCACGTACTCTTGAACTCTCTCTTCAAAGTTCTTTGCAACTTTCCCTCACGGTACTTGTTTGCTATCGGTCTCACGGCCGTATTTAGCCTTAGGTGGAGTTTACCACCCAATTAGGGCTGCACTCCCAAGCAACCCGACTCCCAAGAGGTGACATCCGGAGGGGACCTAGCAGCTATGGGCCTCGCACCCACTCTGGGTAACAGCCCCGGTCAGGGGGACTTGCTGCACGCTCCACCTCCGGCACGATCCCTCCTAAACGCCACATGTTCCAGACGCCCACAGGGGACGCGGAATTCGGCGCTGGGCTCTTCCCCGTTCGCTCGCCGTTACTAGGGGAATCCCTGTTGGTTTCTTTTCCTCCGCTTATTTATATGCTTAAATTCAGCGGGTCGTCTCGTCTGATCTGAGGTCGACAGTTCTGCCTTGAAAATACGACTCCCTCGATTGCGGACTCGCAGCTGGCAGCGCAGAAGCATCGAGCTCCGCTATTCCCACGGCCGCGAACCGCACGCCGGGGGAAGTCGGTGAAACTTAAGCCGACGGAGCCCAGAGGACTCCGACACGGCCACGTAGGGACAGAAGTCCCTTCGGATAGTCTCATCCGACCCTCAGACAGGCGAGGCCCCGGGTAGGACCCGAGGCCGCAATGTGCGTTCGAAAAATCAGTGCTCAATGTGTCCTGCAATTCACACCAAGTCTCGCAGCTGGCTGCGTTCTTCATCGACCCGTGAGCCGAGTGATCCACCGCTCAGAGTTATACTCTTATTTACAGGAAACTAAGTTCCTTCTCGCCTTAAAAAAGGTAGGACAGAGAAACCGCCTTCTCGTGAGAGAGAGGTGGCGCAAGGGATATCATGGACAGAACACGCACTGGGAGAAGACCCCAGCCGCCCGAAGGCGACGGGGCTCGGAGTCCCTCACAGCTCACTTTCCCGCCAGCACGTGTGGGCGAGAAGCACGCGGAGGGCGGGTCGCGTAGAACAACGAGACCTCTTGGAACCTAGCACCGCCAGGAAGACCGACGGCACCCCCTCGACCGCACCAACTCGGGCGGTGGGGACTAGGCACCCTCATACATCGTGCTCTCGTGGACAGAGCGTTCGACAGAGCAACCAATATTCCAGTCACCCGCTCGCCGCCATAGGCAGCGAGACTTTCTCCTACACTCGGTATAGCACCGAGGAGGGTGAGCGACCAATACTCCAGTCACCCGCTTGCAGCCTACGGTAGCAAGACTTTCTCCTACACTCAGTACGGCACTGAGGAGGGTAAAAGCGTTCGACAGAGCGACCAATAGTCCAGTCACCCGCTCACCGCCGTAGGCAGTGAGACTTTCTCCTGCACTCAGCAAGACACCGAGGAGGGTAAGTACGTTCGACAGAGCGACCAATAATCCAGTCACCGGCTCACCGCCGTAGGCAGCGAGACTTTCTCCTACACTCAGTATGACACCGAGGAGGGTAAATGCGTTCGACAGAGCGACCAATAGTCCAGTCACCCGCTTGCTTCCTACGGTAGCAAGACTTTCTCCTACACTCGGTATGACACCGAGGAGGGTAAAAGCGTTCGACAGAGCAACCAATAGTCCAGTCACCCGCTCGCCGCCATAGACGGCGAGACTTTCTCCTACACTCAGTTTGGGACTGAGGAGGGTCGGCGGAACCTCCCGAAGAAGGACACCGTCGTTAATGATCCTTCCGCAGGTTCACCTACGGAAACCTTGTTACGACTTTTACTTCCTCTAAATGATCAAGTTTGGTCATCTTTCCGGCACGCCGGCGCGACCAGGAGGCCGCTCCGAGCGCCAGTCCGAAGACCTCACTAAATCATTCAATCGGTAGTAGCGACGGGCGGTGTGTACAAAGGGCAGGGACGTAATCAACACGAGCTTATGACTCGCGCTTACTGGGAATTCCTCGTTCAAGGGGAACAATTACAAGCCCCTATCCCTATCACGAAGGAGGTTTAACGGGTTACCCATTCCTGCCGGAAAGGGAGATCACACGCTGATTCCTTCAGTGTAGCGCGCGTGCGGCCCCGGACATCTAAGGGCATCACAGACCTGTTATTGCTCTGTCTCGTGCGGCTAAACGCCGCTTGTCCCTCTAAGAAGAACGTCCGACTGGAGTGATCGGAACGCCTATTTAGTAGGCTAGAGTCTCGTTCGTTATCGGAATTAACCAGACAAATCGCTCCACCAACTAAGAACGGCCATGCACCACCACCCACTGAATCAAGAAAGAGCTCTTAATCTGTCAATCCTTCCAGTGTCCGGGCCGGGTAAGTTTTCCCGTGTTGAGTCAAATTAAGCCGCAGGCTCCACTCCTGGTGGTGCCCTTCCGTCAATTCCTTTAAGTTTCAGCTTTGCAACCATACTTCCCCCGGAACCCAAACACTTTGGTTTCCCGGAAGCTGCCCGCCGAGTCATTTGAGGAACTCAGGCGGATCGCTGGTTGGCATCGTTTATGGTTAGAACTAGGGCGGTATCTGATCGCCTTCGAACCTCTAACTTTCGTTCTTGATTAATGAAAACATTCTTGGCAAATGCTTTCGCAGTAGTTCGTCTTGCGACGGTCCAAGAATTTCACCTCTAGCGTCGCAATACGAATGCCCCCGTCTGTCCCTCTTAATCATTACCTCGTGTTCCGAAAACCAACAAAATAGAACCGAGGTCCTATTCCATTATTCCATGCACCATTATCCAGGCGTCACGCCTGCTTTGAGCACTCTAATTTTTTCAAAGTAAACGTGCCGGTCACCCAAGACAACCGGTGAAGATCATCTAGGGAAACCGGCTGGCTGTTCAGGCCAGGCAGTAACCACCGTTAGGCGGACCGCCCGTCTGGAACTGAGATCCAACTACGAGCTTTTTAACCGCAACAACTTTAATATACGCTATTGGAGCTGGAATTACCGCGGCTGCTGGCACCAGACTTGCCCTCCAATAGATCCTCGTTAAAGGATTTAGAGTGTACTCATTCCAATTACGGGGTCTCAAAAGAGTCCCGTATTGTTATTTTTCGTCACTACCTCCCCGTGCTGGGAGTGGGTAATTTGCGCGCCTGCTGCCTTCCTTGGATGTGGTAGCCGTTTCTCAGGCTCCCTCTCCGGAATCGAACCCTGATTCCCCGTTACCCGTTACGACCATGGTAGGCGCATAACCTACCATCGACAGTTGATAAGGCAGACACTTGAAAGATGCGTCGCCGGTACGAGACCGTGCGATCAGCCCAAAGTTATACAGAGTCGCCATGGGATACGGACACGAGGTCCGATTGGTCTTGGTCTAATAAAAGCGCTCGTCCCCGAAGGTCGGAGCTCTGCTGCATGTATTAGCTCTAGAATTACCACAGTTATCCAAGTAGTAAGGTACGATCTAAGGAACCATAACTGATTTAATGAGCCATTCGCGGTTTCGCCTTAGTTAGGCATGTACTTAGACATGCATGGCTTAATCTTTGAGACAAGCATATGACTACTGGCAGGATCAACCAGGTAGCTTCTTTCCTACGGTCGCACGAGGCGACTTCGTCAGACCGCCCGAGGGCGGCTGGGCACGTAGCAACGACGCGCCCATCACTGATTTAGCTTTTTTTAATACGGGTTAGACTCGCAACGATTACACGGTTCGCACTCACGTCATCCACACGACCATATAGGTCGGCGGCGAGGAGGCGCAATCGAGAGATCACTTGCGTCTAGGAAAAATGGCAGGAAACCCCAACTTCATTTCCTCTGGCCACACTTCACTGCAACGACACACGGCCGTGCCAGCAATGGGCCAGCTGCGGCACGAGAGTGCAGAAGACACGACTAGGCGCGCCATCCAACTGGCTGAGAGCCACTACTGCAGGCTGAGCAGACAGCAACTTTAATATACTACAAAACTGCAGCAACAGACATATTTCGTCGCCATACACACCTTTACTCTCAGTCCTCTCATAAGTAGTGCCGACCTTCGCAACTACAGGCAGAGCCATCTATCGTCGGACATCGAGGCACGAGAGCAGCGCACTGCCGACGCCGACACCGTCCGCAGCACGTGAACGAGCGCCGTCTAAAGGGACTCCAACTACGGTGCAAAAAACCGGAATCTCGCCTCGCGCGAGGCGACGCGGAGCAACACGGAAGGTCTGCAGCTTCGAATGGTTGCTCTCTGAGCTAAGCACGTCGCGTGCCACGCGCTCTCACACCGCGTGGCGCGTTAATACCTAAGGTTCGCTGCTTCGACTAATGCGCACATCGCGTTTCCCGCTACTACCAAAGGTCCGTAGCTTCGACTGATTGTGGGTTTTTTTAACTCTTCCTCCAACCACTTTCAAATTTTATTTAAAAAATAATATAACTCTAGGGTGACCCGTCAATGATTGATATAATTATTTTCAAACAGTTAAAAAAAAATTTTATTACTTACCTTGCAATGTCTACAAACATCCAATTTCTCTTTCCAAAGAACACATTTTCTGGTTCATATCATTTATTTTTTAAATATCATATTAACGTTAATAAAGTCCAACAAATCATTCCATTTCAATAGCCCAAATTTTCCTAATTTCAAACATTTAACTACCATGCTAAAATAATAATTAAATTTCTACCTTCCGTAGCTATTGTCAAAAAATTATTATATTAAAAAAAAGAATAGATGGATAAGGAAAATCATAGTTCAATACCGAACTATGATTTTCCTTTCTTATCCATCTATTCTTTCACTGATATATTTGTTTAAAATTTTTTTTTTCATATTTCAACTCTGTAATATTCCTTGTTATAAACAACGAAGATCTGTAACTACTAAATTGTGTTTATTCCATAGAAAACTATCAATGAACAAAGTTCACCATCTATAATTTTTTTTATATTAGTTTGTCTTCACATATTTCTACACAGCCCAAGTTTTACCAATAAATTATTTTATTTCATGCCAAAAAAGTTAATATTTTTATTTTTGTATGTAATTAATAAAATAAATACCCCCTCAAGCAGCTGCTTGCCACAGAGGTCTGATAGGAGCCTAATAATATTAAAACCCTTAGCTATTACTTAAGTTTTCCATTATTACCAACCTATGTTTTGACCCACTATTATCCATATATATATTACATTGGTCATAACTCTTAATAGACAAATAATAATATTGAAATTGCCCATTTAAATCAGTCTAATTCTCTCACATTTAACGATTAAATGCATATTCTAGAATTTATTCACTTTCCGACTTATAGGAAACAAAAACACCCATCGTACAACGTTTTTTGCTGCACTAAAGGTTATTTAACATCCCCCCCCCCTAACAATTTATCACAGTTACAACATTTCCGGTTTTGCAAAGATCATTGCTGACTCGCGCTCACTCTCAGATCTCCTGACAAACTCTCATTCTAGATATTAATCAGATTTTGGCATTCTGTAATTCCCAACGTACTTCAGCAATCACATAATTAGGGAATTTCTAAATGCCAAAATAAAGGTCCCAAATTTCTTAGGCGGTTCCCTCCTGTCCGACCCCATTTTGGTTAGGAAATCAGGTCCCTGGCTGCAATGGAAATCTGGCAACAGCAATACTTTTATTTTAAATGCTATTTTAACTTTTTACTTTCGCAGTTAGGTTGCAATAAATGGCAACAATAAATTTCAAATCGATTCTTTATTTCCATAAAAATAGTATGGTAAATATTTTTGATTCGACTTTAGACATGCAATTTTGCAATGCAACCAGGGCCACAACCAGAAACATTCCCTTAAAATTTTCATCGTATACATTGATTTCCAGATGACAAATCTTCAAATAACCCATTCTGTAAAATGATTACAAACAACATAATTATCCATTAAGTTTATTTCACATTTCACCTGTGGAAATTAAAACAAAAATTTCCTGCTTTAACAGATTTACCTAACTTACTAAATTTATGTCAATATTAAATTTCAATTTTTTTTACTGAACAAAATTTGTTTAAGTACAACAGCGATTTTCTACCTACAATCATCTTTATTTTCACTTATATAATTTTTTATTTATGCAAAAATACTCAGACAGAAAATATATTTTTTTAACTACATTTAGAACTTTTATAAAAGGCGATGAAACTTTGAAGCTGTGTAACTCCTATAATCTTAACTACATTTCGAACTTTTATAAAAGGCGATGAAACTTGGAAGCTGTGTGTAACTCCTATAATCTATATTCAGTACTATACTGTTAGATTTCAATAGATATTAACTATGATCTCTACTATAATTACTTATTCTTCAAAATTTTATGCATATTCTTTGTTACAATTAATTATCTTATTTCATACCGATATTTCAGAGTGGAGTTTTTATTTACTAATAAGGCCGTACTTATATAAGTTTCTTACTTCAAGCACAAGTCAAAAACCCCTGATAACGTGAAATATTCAACAACTACTAACACTTAAAACACTCAAAGAATGAGTTCCAAATTAAACATTTAAATCAATCTTATACAGAGAGATCTTTATTCTATCTTATCTCACATTCAGTTCAGAAGTTACAGCCTCGATCCCCCCTCCATCGTACAACGGAAGCACGACTGCAGTGCACTCGCGACGCCGTAACTAGCCGTCAAACAGCATCGAGTCCCATCGAACAACGCTCTGGCGCAGACAGAAAACGCACGTAACCAGACGTAGCGCACAAGATCCGCAGCTTCGAATGTTTAACTCGCAGAACACACTATTCGCGTTGCGCGATTACTTCGACTGATTGTCACAAATATACCAATATTTCAAGATTTTCTTTCTTCCTTATTATGCCTTTCTTAATTCATAACACAACTTCACAGTGCACGAAAACCAATTTTGTGAAATGGATGCCATTAAATATTTATATCGAAATCTATCCCTCAAAGTTTTATTTCACTACGTAATAACTTTAAAACCCATCAAATTCTACACTTATCAGACCGTGCTGAATGCTATTTCTCATCTACTCTAGTCGCCACACTTCCTTACCTATACGCTTCCGACTCTTATTATTTGTACAGGAAACTTAAACTAACAATTTTCCAACACTCCAGAAAGTTTTCAAATCTTCAGCAGATGATGACATAAACCGAAACACAAAGCTTAATGTTAAGCCATAAACTAAGAGAATATTTACGTAACGATTTTTACTCTTATAATTTAACATAAAATTACTTATTTCCCATCTTCATTACGGCTTAATGTTGCTTGCTGATTGTATTGTTATAATTTATACATTATTGCTTTTACATATGTTTTTCTAAACTTCTAAATGCATTTTTGAAATAAAACAGTTACCAATAGTACGTTTCCTATAATTTTTCTTTTAAATATGATCTGTTACTTACTTTTGCAGTTTTTGCTCTAGGTATGTGGTAACTACAAAGTACGATTCATAATCTTAGGTTGTGTATCACGGAGCTATTATACATAATGCATGAATCTTTGTGATTCACAGCATTCAGCACTGTTTTTAACATGTAAAATAAATCAGTGCAGAAATCTTGTAATTTAATACGTATTAATGTTAAAAAATTACTCTCAAGTTCAAAATATTCTAATATTTATGGATTTTCGTTATTTAATGGTTTGCTTAAGGCGGGAGGAGTGCGAGGGGCTAAAAAAAAACGACGAGTGCGTTGCTCAGGAGAGACAAGAAACAGGAAAAGTGAAAGATTGCGTTGCTCGGACTTGAAATCGTCGAGTTTTTTTTATCACATGACCGTTTCCTTTTTGCGCGAAATTTCTTTTCATTTTATGCATCTCTATTCACATGACCATTAACAAGCAACTAACAAGAGTTAATATTAATTATTTAAAGTTTGTTTGTGTATCTATCACGGCCACACGATAAAAAGTAAGATCCATCAAAATTTCCATGAAAGTTACCCTCACACAGGTAAACTATATATAGCCTATTTCACACACCACAATGGTCGACAATGCCATCCCGTGGCCGAGTGGTTAGCTCGCTTGACTAGTGACGTAAGGGACCTGTTTTCGAGCCCCGGGTAAGGCATGGATCTGTGTGTGTCGTTTATCTGCTGAGGTCCTGCCATCCTCTCAGACCTTCTACTATGGCATATAAACTGACAGGCTCCTGTCAGACCTCAGGGGCAAGCAGCTGCTTGAGGGGGTATTTATTTATTTTATTTTATTTATTTAATGGTCCACCGTAATTACTGTATGCAACTTACATTTTAACAAAACTACAATATATTAACATTAACGATTGATAATTATTCTAAAAAAAATTATCCGTGAATAAATTACAAAACAGAAATAAATGAAACTACATTAATAACCGATTTCAACTATTTACACATTAAAAATTTAAGATTATTAAATATCTGTTGCCACCACTAAATTTGAAATAATCAAACTAATTTATTTTTCATTTCGCGTGATGAATTCATTTCTCATTTTGATGCATCAAGAGAAATACAACACGATATACTTTATTGACATTCGCATCACAAGTTAAATTCATTAATTATGAATATTAAAGTAATATCCAATTTTCTTTCATTATATTTTTCACTACCTTTACATTTTTATGCACTACAGATCATACTAACTTTTCTTTCGATATTAAATGACATAGCCGTGCCAAAATCTATCCGAGGAACTATGGTGGCTAAGAAGCGATTTCAAAACTACGATTACATTAAGACGACAATTACTTTTTGTTTTTCAGATACTTATTACGTGATGAGGTTAAGGTTTAGCTCTATGTATAACCATTTCTTTTCTACCCTAAAAAACAGGGTGATTAATTAAACCGAAGGCTCAAGTTGGGTTGTTTTACTTCTTAGCGACACTTCGCACACAATGCTATAAATAGCAAGGTCACAAAGAGTACGAAAGATTACATGAAGGTTAAGAGACACACTGGAATAGCTGCTGGGAGATGATAACCTCCAGTCAAGCTCATCCAGTGTCTTCTTCGACGTACACAGGGTACGACTAACCGGCACACGACTGCCACTACTACCCCTACAGAGTTCTCTACTGACCGTGGATATGGTGGGTAGTTTTGCTAAAATAAATCTTGACGTTGACACAAGTAGTACTCGAACCAGGGAACTACAGATTACGTGCCTGGCGCGCTACAGAATGAGCCACCACCGTCAGAAACTCATTGAATTGAATTTCTATCTAAACTAAAACTCTAGTTACTGTTAATGAACTATATATATAAGTAGCACTTACTTATTAGGTCGCAGGCCTGAAACCATTACACATTCTTCTTTTCTTCATCCACATTATCCTTGCCGACTTTCACTACGAAAACTTCCTTGCTACCCATATTCGCAATTCGGTAAATTCTTGCACAAGCCTCTGGTATAAATACATATTACTGACCAACTTTTCTATGGAATATCGCAGCAAAACTGCATTTTATTTCCATAACTATTGCAATATCTGAAAATTGTCGAAGCGGAAACATTAAGCAACTCGTTAGGCAAAGTGTGTTGGGTTGTTTTACCTGTGAGCGGCACTTTTTTGCACACCGTGGGCTAAATGGCCAGATCGCATGCAGCACGAAGGCTCAGAGAAGGTTGTGGGAGGGGACAATCTGGAACAGCTGTTGCGAGACAGATGGATAGCCTCCCGTGAAGGCTATCCAGCGCTTTCTTTAACGTGCACAGGGTATGTATGACTCTCCCGCACACGGGGCCATGGCGTAACGTCTTATCCCACGGACGGAGGTCTTTACAAGCCTATCGGTGTCCCCTACTGACGGTACACAGGGCAGAAAAATTTGCGGACATAAAACTGAACGCTGACCCAGCTGGAACTCGAAACTGGGAACTACGAGGACCCACGCAAAAAACTGAGCCCCACCCATAGATTAATTAAATCACACAATCTAAATATTACATTTAATAGTTGAGCAACAAAGGGGGATATCTTCCAGACATTAAATTCATCACTACCTAGCTGGAAAAGTTAGTTTTACTGCCAGTTGGAAACGAACCCACATCACTTCAATACATGTCAGGTATTTATGTGCCATAGTAGGTCTGTTTGAATGTCAGGACTTCAACAGAAAAACAACACACACAACCATAACTTACCTGGGCTCGAACCCAGGTCCCTGGGTTCGAACTCCAGATAAGGCATGGACGTTTCTGTTGTTTTTCTGCTGTCCTGCCATCCTCACAGACCTTCTACTATGACATATAAACTGACAGGCTCCTGTCAGACCTCTGTAGCAACCATCTGCTTGAGGGGTTTTAATTTTGTTTTATTTGTTCTCACAATATATGTTCTAACACCAGACATGTATTCAGGAAACATGGGGTTGAGTCTCACTCTTGAAAAAAACTAAATTTTTACATCTAACTATCCATATTGATTTACACAATTATACTTTCAGCCTCGTAGAAACCAATTACTGTTTAATGAGCTCCAACACTTCACTAAGAACAGCTACCTACACCTATTCCCTCAACCACCCCTCACAACCTATCATATACAGTCAAATGTAGACACGTTGAAAACAAAAGAGAACGAAGAGAGCACAATAGTATGTGAGAACCAATCAAACATACATCATAATTCCCTTCCTTCATTGTACAAATAAATTTGTTTTCAGTTTTGAAGTTATATATTTTTTTCAAAATTGGTAGCAATTAATTCCAATTGAAACTCTAGCATATTTTCATGCTATAATATAAAAAAAAGGTTACTATCTAACAGTTCATGGCCATGGACCACAACATTATAAGTACAATAATTCACAAAAACTAAGCCTTCATAACACACCAAAATTACACATTATGCCAATGTCTGACGCCCTGTGCAGTGAGGTTTCTGCAAAACTCATTACCCACTTCTAACTGTAAATTTCACATCAGTTTATCCACAAAGGTACTGCGAAATAACACTAACTTTTTTTTACTCTCCAATATTCATGGAAATCGCCCATGCTCAATTACTAACAAACTATTTTAAAATACTGCTGCCAAGAGAAACATGACACTTCTACTTTCAGCATATGTAAATCCTATCATTTGGAAGATAAAAAAAAAATGGTTACTAAGCCAATTTTTCTTTTTCCAACAATATAATCCAAGACTAAAATAATGAATAACAGTAAGACTCTGTAAGAAAAGCCTTCCCGTGGCCGAGTGCTTACCACGCTTCGCTACTGATCTAAGGGATCTGGGTTAGAGTCCCGAGTAAAGCATCGATGTTTGTCTTCTTTTTCTGCCAAGATCCTACCATTCTCTCAGACCTTCTACTATGGCATATAAACTGACAGGCTCATGTCAGACCTCTGGGGCAAGCAGCTGCTTGTCACAGAGGTCTGATAGCAGCCTATCAGTTTATATGCCATAGTAAAAGATCTGAGAAGATGGCAGGCCCTCAGCAGAAAAACAACACAAACAGCCATGCCTTACCCAGGGCTCGGACCCAGGTCCCTTAGATCAGTAGCCAACCGCGCTAACCACTCGGCGAAAGAAATTTAAACATTAATTACTATTTGAAAACATTGCATATATAGTTTAATTAATAATTTGCCTATTTATTATTTCATTGTCTTTAAAAATGTTGAAAACAGACCTCAATATTTTAAAATACACTGATTTCATAAAAAGCACCTTTCAGGAACTTAAAGGTGACTATCCCCATTGACACAATTTGGAAATTCTTTAATATTTCAGCAGGTTGGTACAATAAGTTAAGATATTTAAATAAAAAAATTATAAGGACATCTTAATAACTATGATTTTTTAACTTTTCCCTATGAGTAATTTTCATAATAATTTCCCTGTAGTTTTCATTTCTACAATTACACTCTGTGTAAAAATTTTAAATACAGCTCCAGTAACTGCAATACCACACACAAAATTTTTTTATTAAAAAGATATTTAATATTATAATACTAAAAAGCAACACATGATAATGATGTTGGTTGTTTTGGGTTTTATGGCGCATGGGCGACTAGGCCTATGATAATGATAAATTAACTTTAATATCAATTGCAACACTAACAAATATATTGTAAAATAGCTTTATTTGAAACCCACTTTCATTCAACTTTACAAGTTACCTAAAAATATGTTAGCTGTGTAGAACTTATTTTGACTTACCATTTCTTTAGATCTCCATCACTTCACATTTTCTTCTCACTAATATACAAACCTTTTGGTTCAACAGCATGTGATGTTAATTGTAGGCTATTAACTTCTTCAGCAATACAGCATTAACAAAACAGATACCTCTATATCCATTAACTTGCATCTAAACTTAATATCACTACAAAAAAAAACTAAAATAACTATTTCCTTCCCCCCCAAAAAAATTATATATATATTATAATTAACTGTAACTAAATATTCATATTTATATACAACTTCATATGGCATATATTTTTAATGCACCACACTAATACAGAAATCATGAAAATTATTCAATGACATCAACACTTTAGTGTACACAACCTTTCCTAAAGCATTATACCAAAATAACCTAAAATTATAACTTTTGGAGTTTCGCAGTGTACACCGACTTATACAGAGTGCTCAAACACTTAAAAGTACACTACAATATTGCTCATGCAATGACATAACACTTATTCAACTGAAACCAAAGAAATAAATTAAACTATTTGAATATAATAAAATCACAGTGTACAATTAATACATTGAAAAAAAAAAAAAAAATCTGTAACACACTGTATAACAAACAAATAAAACATTGCACAAGTTTGGTAAGTAATACACCACCAATAGAAACAATATCGTAACAGTTTATAGAGCAACAAGACACTACGAGATGTTTCCCAAATTGGCATGTACGTTTATATTTCAAAAACTGTACAGAATTCAATTATATATGGATAATTGATATATTTCGAATTTCTAGGTAAAGCTAAGAACTATGAATTATAAGTTCTTACCTAATTAATGCTTTTACAAGTTTAATAATTAATTTTCAGTGCACATATAGTGTTAACCAAATTAATATACTTAACAAGTTAGAATCTCACAGTACACATTTAGAGGTCTACTTCAACTGACCAAAAAAAAAATTTAAACTTTTAAAGAAACCATAAACAAACCCTGACTTTCATAAATTTTTACAACAGTTGGGTTGTTTTACCTCTCAGCAGCACTTTTTTGCACACCATGGGCTAAATGGCTTGGTCACATGGAGCCCAAAGGCTCAGAAGATTGTGGGGAGAGAATCCACTGAACCAGCTCTTGAGACACAGATGGTAGGTAGCCTTCCATCAAGGCCATCTAGCGTGTTCTTTAACATGTATGGCTGTCCGGCACAAGGGGCAAAGGCTTAACGTCCCATCTGACGGACAGCAGCCTTTCCAAGCCCATCGGTGTCCCCTACCGACCGTGAGCAGGGCGGAGAGTTTTGCGGACATAATCTCAACGCTGACCAAATTGGGTCTCGAACCTAGGAACTACATATTACGAGCCTTGTGCACTATTCACCAACCCCCCCATTATCCAAGAGTATACTAGTTACTACACATAACATGTTAGAATACATTACCCATTATGTTTCATCCTTTTCTTGATTTCAATGTTTTTTTTTTAGTATTTTTAACCTACCTAGTTAAAAAAAAAAATTTCCTCATTGTTTTATCAGCTCTGCTAATAAGTAAGCAGGCATTGATAACTTACTTTTGGTCAAGTAAAGTACACCACTTAATTCGAACAGTTCTCTGCACTCACAATAGAGTATCAAAGCTAGATTCCTCTTGGGTGACAACTATCTGTGCAATTATAATTTATTAATAAACTTTAAAAGCATACAATATCTAACAACTATCTTTGTGCGGAGTTTAACTTTACAGAATAATATTATCAC
>JAWZYU010001463.1:0-26730 GCA_038380435.1 Ryuthela nishihirai
AAATTTCTCATATTTTTCTCAAAGTGTATGCTGGCAATGTTGGTCCAGGCCTTAGGCCAATCAATAGATGGGTATAATTGTTCAAAAGTGGTTGGGTTAAAGGGCTGAAGAGTGGCATAAAATTGTTTCTTATTTATGGGACTGGGTATTGGACCTTTATTGTGTGCAAGTGTTATTATAGAAGGTAGCAATTTATAATGTGTATTGTGTTCAGTGTTTTTGGGACCTGAATAACTATTGTGTGTGCAAAGATGCTTAGTATGGAAAAAGGCAAAATAGTTAAGCAGAAAAAAAGGTGGGATATTGGGTGTGTGTAGAATTCTCTGAATATCTTGTAAAAACAGAATCTTAGACATCATGGCAATATTTGGGATGGCAAGTCCACCCTTGTTAATAGGGTTTTGCAGAGTTTCTCGCCTGACCAGCTCAGGCTTGTCATTCCATATAAAGCCATAAATAAGTTTATTAAGTTTCTGAATGTAGGAATTATCAGGAGGGTTTATAGTGGCAATATAAGTAATTTTGGGTATTATGCAAGATTTAACTAATTTAGCTCTGTTGTATGTTGAAATAGTGTAGTCTTTCCACTTGGTGACTGTGTTTTCTATGTTGTGTAAGAGGTTATTGTATGTCTGTTTGCAAAATCCAAATCTATTATAAAGAAAGCCTAGTACTTTGATGGGTTTATCTGTGCAGCCAATACGTGTTAATAGTGTTCTGTCCCAGGTTCCCCAACATAGGGATACAGTTTTGTTGTGATTAAGGGATAGGCCTGTGGTTTGACTAAATAAGTCATATATGTTAAAAATTCTGTTAATTGAAAGTTCGTTTGTAGTGTATAAAACAATATCATCTGCATAGGCGGAAACTTTTAATCTCTCTCTGGTTCCCGGAAGGGAAATACCAGAGATCTGTGTGTCATTTTGTATTTGTCTGCAAAAAAAATCAATGACTAAAACAAAAAGCAGTGGGGACAGGGGGCATCCCTGCCTTACCCCCCTGTTCCCTGCAATTTTGTTGGAAAGGTGTCCATTAAGCTCAATGGTGTAGTTTATGTCTGTGTATAGTGTCTGTATGTTGTTGATAAAATTTTGTCCAAATCCGTAAATTTCAAGAGCTGTGTAAATGGCATCCTGGGAGATTGAGTCAAAGGCTTTCCTCTGATCTAAAGAAATAATTGCTGTTCTGATGTTTTTGTGGTTTATATATTCAATGGTATCTGTTAGTAATCTATTATTATTTTGTATGTGTCTATTGGGGACAGCACAAGACTGAGTAGTTGAAATAATTTCTGGCATTGCTCGTGTTAATCTGTTGGTGAATATCTTACTGAGTATTTTGTAGTCTGTAGTTAATAGTGTTATAGGTCTCCAATTGTCTAGTAAATGTGATTGTTCTGGTTTTTTACATAGAAGAGTTATCTTACCTGTTTTCATGTCTTGTGTCATTTGTTTTTGTGTTATTATATTTCTTAAAAATTCTGTATATGGTGTTTCTAGTATATTCCAAAATTTTTTGTAAAACTCAATGGGAAAACCATCTATTCCAGGACTTTTTTTTAATTTGAAATTAAAAATTGCATTTTTTACTTCTGCTGTAGTGATTTGTGCTTCTAAATTATCTTTTGTGTGTGGTGAAATTTTATTTGCATATCTTTCAGTTTCAAAAAGTTTATTAATGTCTGTCTGTCTGTGTTGGTATTGTTTAGTATATTCTTCATGTATGTGTTTTAAAATTACCTTAGTATTTTGTGTTTTTGTGCCATTAATCTCAAGTTCAGTTAAGTTTGTTATTTGCCTGGATTTGTGTTTGATTCTAGTGAGTAGACTATTGCAATCTTCCTCTTCAGCAATTTGGGCGTCATGATTTTTGTCAATGATAAGTTGCCCTTTCTGTTTATATAGTTGCTGAAGAGTGTGTTTAATTTTATGTATTTGTTGTTGATGATATGTTATGTCAATTCTCTGTCTTGTAAGGAGATGTGTGCCATTTGTGGCAGCTTTCAGAAGTGCTCTAGTTTCATTAATTTGTGTTTTTAATTGTTGTGCTTTACTAATACCTTCTGTTCTGAGGAGTCTTCTAATTTTTGTTTTTAGGTTCTGCCACCAGTTCTGATCAAAACTGGTGGTCTTTGAGACATCCTCAGTAATGCAGTCAGCAATTTTTGTCTGTATTTCCTCGTCTTCTAGGAGTGTTGTGTTCATCTTCCAAGTGCTTCTACCTCTTGCCTGTGTTTTGGGGTGTAAATCAAAATGTGCATGCACAAGGAGGTGATCACTGACCTCACAAGTGTGTGAGTTAATGTCAGTGTTGTAACTTCTGTAGTATGTATTGACAATGTTTTTGCTGACTAAAATCTTGTCAAGCCTGGATCCTGTTTTGTGTATTTTGTCGAACCTCGTGTGACCTGCAGTATCTGGGTTCATATGCCTCCAAATGTCAATAAGTTCCATGTCGTGTATAAATTTTGAAAAATGGGGTGCCTGGGAGGTAGGCGTGTAATTCTCAGCAGGAACTCTGTCCAGGTGTGGGGCAACAATACTGTTAAAATCCCCTCCAATGATGAGTCCATCATAGTTATTATGTAAGTGCTGTCTTAAATCCTGATAAAAGTTGTAGTGGGAAAATGACTGTTTGGGTAAGTACACTGTTATTAATTTAATTATGTATGTGTGATACCTAATGTCTACAGATAAAATTCTACCTTCAATGTCTGCGTTGTATCTGAGTACTTGTATGTTTCTGTTGTTGTGATTAATAATTATTCCCACTCCCCTGCTCATACTGGTGCCATTGGAGAAGTAGGATAATTGTGGAAAAAGATGTCTAAAATGCAGTATTCTTCTAGTATTTGGGAAATGTGTCTCTTGGAGAAACAGAATGTCACAATTGGTCTGCAGAAAATGACCAATGATGATCTTCTGCTTCTCCAGTGTAAAGCCTCTCACATTGAGGGACTGACACCGCAGTGTCAGGTCTGAGTACTTACAATAATTGGCCATGGAAAAAGAAAAAACAAAAGAAACAAAACAAAGAGAGAAAAAAAAAACTCACTGGGAGGATCAGAAAGACATTTCAGATCTTCCAGCGATACAAGGAGATGACAGGCCAGTAAGGGTCCACCAAAAGGGTGAAAAAAGAAAGGAAAAAAAAGAAAAAAAAGAAAAACAGTAATTTGGGCAGATGGTGGCCTGAACTGACCAATCACACAAATTATCCAAACAAATTTGACAATTGTAGTACAAGTATTGAGAAATAAAATATTAGGATAATAAATATTAAGATCAAACTTGAGGTTATTATATAAAACTTTCCAAGGCTGTTTGTTATAGATATTTGAACAATTGACATGATTATAAGGTTTCAGTTTCTTAATAAAGGTTATTGGCTTAATAATATGAGAGTCAGTTTTATTTTTTTTCAGGAAATTTTTTAAATTGTAAGAATTTTTCAATTTTTTCAGATTTCTGTTGCTGTGGAAACTGAAAGTTTGTAGTGGAGCTTTGAATAGCATTGCAGAAGTAATGTCTCTGATGAAGAGTGAGGTTTCAGAGCACAGTTTGATAATTTTGTAGAGGACTTGGAGGAAGATAGATGAATTATTTTTTCCATAATGTTCATTTCCATTAGTATAAGGAAAAACTTTGAATAATTTTAGAACAAGTAAACAATGAATAAATAGTGCAAGACTTAAAACCAAAATAAAATTTAAGTAATAAATAAAAAGTAAGTACATAAAGGTAAGACTAATATAACTTAAGTAGAAATAAACCAATGTATCTGTAAGTACGCAGATATAAAAAGAACAAATTGATGACCAATTAAAAATGTTGTAATATAAATAGTCAATGTGAGAGGCAGTGTGATGTAATGTTGTGAAGGCAATGCCAGGAGATACGTAAGGTGTGTGTGGGGAGTGTATATAAGAAATGGCACCAAGAAAATTAAAGAAAAAATAATAAGCTTTGTAACATATAAAAATCCAATAGGGTAAAAGGCAAGTGAGGGCCAACACAGTAGCCTTGCAAGAGGCCACTGTGTTGGCAGTCACTTTAAAAGGACTATAATAATAATAATAACACATACGAAACAAAAAAACAATTATCAAGAAAAGTGATATAGGATATATATAAAGACAATTCAAAAAATTATTAATGTGCTCCACAAGGGAGCTCCAAAGAGAAGTAAAATAATAATTACCTATTATCCAAACAATCTGAAAATTTTCTTTCTTATAAAAATAGCTATAATAGATAATTGTAATAAAAATTATTAATATAGTAAGAAAACTAATGTAATTAAAGTAATCTAAATTATAAATATGCATAATGTAACAATTATATACATCATTAGGACAAATAATCTTTTCTTTATAAGTTTGAGCTTTCCAAATATGGTAATAATCGAAAGTCTGCTTAAAAAGGAAGCACAAATAATAATAAAAATAATTTAAGGGAAGAAAATATATTAAAAGTTTCTTATTATACAACCAAATCTGATTCATGTAAATATTCAACTGGAGGCTCTCAGCCTCCTCATTGCTACTCACATGAGTAGCAGGAAAAAAACAAATAGGGAAGAGGAGGCCCAAGAAGAGCCTCAACGAAGGATTAATCCTCCATCGCAGTGGAAGAAGAGCCATCAGGATCGGAGAGATGTAAATCTTTGGCAAGATCAGCCATATCTTGCTCCCTCCTAACCTGTGCCTCTTCAGTTAGAAAGTCAGAAAAATTTAATTTTTTCCTTTGACTGGACTTTTCTTCTGCACTTTTATAATTTCTTAATTTTTTTCCACTCAGGTTTTGTTTTTTCCTGTCGGTTATTTTGCTGGTCTTTTTCTTCAATTTCCTCTTTAGTGTAACATTTGCTGTTTCCATCTGCTCGGCGTCCGTAGAAATCTCACTTTCTGCGTTTTGTGGAGCTTGGGCCACTTCGCATGGTTCGATTCCTATGGCTTGTGCCTCTTCCTTCTGTTTTTTTTCTGTTTTGTTCCCTCCTTCTTCAGTAGGGGGGGTCTCGGGGATAGTGATCTCTGCTGTATCCTCCTTTTGTTGAGGATCGTTTTTGGAATTCTGATTTTTATTTTCTTCTAAAATAACCACTTGATTACTACTTGCAGGGTTATTTTCCTGCCTCTTAGTAATTTCTGTTGTATTTTCTTGTCCAACTTCCTTTTCTGATTTTTTTTCGTTTTGTTTTTCATCTTCGGTGAAGGCCAAAACAACTTTTTTTGGCGTTTCCGCCGCGAGCGCAGCCGCATTTGCAAATGTACGTACTGTACATTCTTTGCGCTTGTGCGCTGCGTCTCTGCAATTGCCACATGGTTCGCCACAATCATCGTATCCGTGGCCCGCTTTTCTACAATTTACACAAATTTCCACTGTACAATCAGTGGCAACGTGGCCACTCCGGCTGCATTTCTTGCATACCTTTTGCAGCCCAGAGTAGGCCACCATGCCACTGAATCTTCCAATTTTGAAGAAATTAGGTATTGGTTTCTCCATGTTTATTTTCAAGATTCTGGTTCCCGTATACACATGAGATAGTTCCTCATCTCTGTATCTCTCTCTAGTATTTGAAGTGATCTTCCCGTACTGGCTGAAATGGCTTGAAATCACTTCCGAGTCCATTTCAACTGGAAGTCTCTTCACGTAAACAATCGTCTCCTCATTATCCAATCTGTTGACAGTAATGGTGATTCCATCTAACTCATACGGTGTTTTCGTAACATATTTCATCATAGTTTCTGTCTTGACAAAAGTGATATATGTGACACCAGGTGCTATAAATTGTAAAGCCTCAATGGCACCTTTTCCATCTTCCTTCATTATATGTTTTGCTACAGTCTTATAATCCAAAGTCTCGTGCTTAAAGCAGCACGTAAGCTTGCGCTGTAGCCTCCGTTCGGCTGCGAGCTGCTGACGGGCAGCCATGTCGGCCCCGTAGCAATGTCCGCCTGAGGCAGCAAGTTGTAAACAACTTCCAATCGAAACCGAAACCACTTTTGGAAATCGCAAAAAACACACAAAAAACACTGAAATTACTCACAAAAAAGTGTGCAAAAGTCCGCACAGCTGTTATGCAAGCTAATCCATCGTTTTGTAATCAAGTACCGGTCGACTTTCTTGCGGTTTGCTTAGTACGTGCCATTACAAAACTTCAGACAAACTTTATCAGCAGAACTTTCGATCGAAATGTCACGAAACAGTTGTTGAAAATTGAAAAACCGCGTATTTTCTCCACACCTCGTGATTGGCTGACAGAAACCACGAATTCTCATTGGTCGGTTTGCAAACGCTACAACAACCTACTGAATCGTTCCAAAATTCAAACATACCTTACCGAAATTATTTATTTTTCAGATTAAATACGTAAACAAAATTTATTTATTACAAAACTACGCATTGTTGATTAAAAATTTATACTTCTTGCCAACAATCTAGGATGATCAAACGTAACATTTCTATATGAATGCAATGTAGAACACTGCAACTACAATTTGTTTCTTTTAAGCATAGCATAATTTTCGACATATACCATTATTTCCCCACTTAAAAAATACCTACTTTTCCAAAGCATACCTTGAATAAGATCGTCTAATAAAAGTAATAAATACCCCCTCAAGCAGCTGCTTGTCACAGAGGTCTGAGAGGATCGCACGACCACAACAGTACATTTCATTAATTTTTTAACAACACTACCTCATTTTTCCAAAACGTTTAGTGGACAAAAATAAATCGAATATTCACCACACAGGCCTCATCAATTACAACCTGAGAGATCCATTTTTTTTTCCATAACTTTCATTATATTTTCACTTCAATAGAGCCAAATAAAATGACACCCAATTAGTGCACATTTTCATATCTTGCAATCTCATAATTAACTTAACATTGCCTTCACTTATGAAAACTCTATACCCTAGTGTGAGCACCTTAGAAAGACAGACACACACAAATACACACACACTTTTCACATTTCCCCCTCCATATTTGAAAGTATTTCTCCTATCACACTACCTACATTACATTACAACACAAGTATTTCAAATAATCGAAAACAGTCCTATTTGATTTCTAGCATTAATACATAATTGACAAGCCGCTATTTCAGACAGTGTAAATTTTAAATGTATTTCTCCTAATAGAAATGGCAAATTAAATACTTAAAACTGTGAAAAATTCATTTAACGCCACTTAATGAGCTGTTTGCCTCCAAAAAAAATTTTTCTGTTCAAAACTGCACGTAATACTGTATACTGTACAGAAAATGAGTTCTCTAGAAACAAAAGCAAGTTCACTACTTTAAAATGTTATGCTTAGAAATTATCACCATTTCACACCTTTCATTTTATCACCTACAAAGACTCGGAATTTGTGATCGCACTCCTAAACATTGTGGGAGAAAAACATAGGTACCACATGTAAAAAGAATGCGACACGCAACTACACAACCAACACCAGTGTCAAGTAAAAGACACATAATTTTCAAATTGACAAATTTCAACATAACTCTTGTCTTATTCAACGAGCTTAAAGATAACAAATTTCATTACTACATGTGAAACTTCCTCTGAAGCTCATTCTCTACTATTTCCTAAGTATAGGACTTTAAAATTTTAAAACATAAAGTTCTACTGCTATTACAATGTTCACTAGAAGGTTATAACATAACAGATAGTGTATGTCAATTATGTTTCTTCTTCCTTTAACTTTTCATTAATGATAGAACAAACTCCACTACATCCATATCATACTCCTGTAACTATCAATTAAAAATGAACCATAAAACTTTCAAACTTCTGGCAGGTATCTACAAGTAATTAATCCACTGAATTAAAGGTAACAGTGCAATAAGTTCCAATCACAGTCTCCATTTATGCCTCAATAATAATAGTTTGTTTCTTTTTTTCCCCACTTGAATTTTACTTTTTATCACACAAAAGTGAACTATGCTGTGTACATACATGCTTCCCCACAATATTCATTGAAATCTATTTTTTTTCTACAGTTTTCTCTTCCTCTGTGAACAAAATAATCATTAATACTAAGTAACACTCTTCAAAGCCATCCCATGGACGAGTGGTTAGCGCACTTGGCTACTGATTTAAGGGACCTGGGTTCGAGCCCCAGGTAAGGCATGGCAGTTTGTGTCGTTTTTCTACTGAGGGCCTGCCATCCTCTCAGACCTTCTACTGTGGCATATAAAGTGACAGGCTCCTGTCAGACCTCTGTGGCAAGCAGCTGCGTGAAGGGGTATTTATTTTTTTATTTATTTAACACTCTTCAAAAGTATCAGTGTACATGAATTTATCTCATATCTGTTACTTACACACTTAATGATTGATTGATTTAACTTTACGCTCACTGAGAGGTGCGATCTCTGGCTTTCTCTAAACTTAGATAGTAAATTGATATTAGAGTAGTTCAATTAATGAGTTATTAAGATCCCTTATTTTTTTTATTCTTTATCCTTATAGAAAATGCAAGTTTATGTTGAAAATGTATACAAAAACATAATTTATAGAACAAATTAATAATTAATTTAATTATATTTTAATCCAAAGGTCAGTTTCTAGAAGAAATTATCCCATTAGTTCATATATATATACCTCCTCATTTCTAAATTAGGGTTGTCTAATACATTTATAATACTAAATTCATTAATTTTAAGAGTTCATTAAAATAATATTTTCTGCGAATATAATATTTTGGGTAATTTAACATAATGTGATTCATAGTTTCAGGTATTTTACATAAAGTGCAGTTAGGTGATTTAATTTTTTCGATTGAGTATAGATAAGTATTAAGTGTGACAGCTCCAGTTCTTAATTTTAATTAGTAGTTTTCTACAAAGATTAATACTTATTATATATTGTATGTCGTATGATAAGTAATATCTAAAATTATTTTGTAGACAGCCATAAATTTTCAAGAAAATATTAGTTAATTGAAATTCATGTTGGTTGATTAATTGTTTAAATTCAGAATTAAAATGTACAGTTTGAGAAAAATGTCAGAGACACTTCCTTTGCAAGTTCATCAGCTTTTTCATTACCTTTAATATTGCAGTGGGCACGGATCCATTGGAGGATAATATTATTTTTAAAATATCTGATATTAAAGTCTGTCAGTGTGATTATTTGGTAAATGTATTGGTGTAATGTAAATCTTCATTTAATGTATTAAATGCACATTTAGAATCTGAAAAAATGACTATGTTCTTGTTGTAAAAAGTTTGGGTACTATAAATTTAAGCTTCTATTACAGCAACTATTGCAGCTTGAGTAATTGAAATTATACAAGGGAATTTTAATAGTTTCAAAAAGTTATTAGAACGAATAAAAAATGCAGCTGCTGCTTTTAGTTCATTTTGAAGTGAACCATCAGTATAAGTGCTCGTGTAATTTCAGCATTTGGTTTTACAGAAAGAGTTTGAGAGTTTCTTTAAGGATTGTGTTGAAAAATTCTTTTTTGGATAGTATCTCTGGTAAATTATCATTTCTTTACACACTCAATAACCCATTTCTACCAGTACTTTGTGTATTATACTAGTGGTTTCCAGAATGTTGACAATAAAATAAACAAGGTCAGTATTGAAAACTTTTTACTCACATTTTGAAACACTACATCAGTTATTCAACATGTAATCCACAAATCTTCACTCATTATCAATGACACTTGATTATCTAATTTATCTCTTTCTATTTCTTATATCTCCTAAAACTGTCTTCTCTTTCACTATGTATGCATACAGCACCATGATTCCTCAAATGATTTTTTTTTTTTCAAAATTTAGCTTAAAAGAATTGACATTTCACCTAGGAAATATTTGGTCCTAATATATCTATAAGTTCACCAATGTGATGTCCACTACAAACAATAATTACCACCATCTTTTTCCCTTACTTTTACGTTTCCCTAACAGCATTCTTCATATGTCACAGACTCGTTTCTCCGACACTAATACTTACGTAAGAAGAATACGAAACACTTTGGTTTCGTAAATATTTTAAGTATCAGTGTCATTCGTGAATGCACGTGACAAAAATTACTAGTGCAACAGTTTTATATTAACCTGCAGGTGAGTCATTGTTCACAACATGCATTTTACTTCAAACAAACATCATCATCCTCAAGCAGCCATGGGCTACAGAAGTCCAACCACACTGTGCAATTCAGTTCTCCAAGCAAGTCTATCCTGAGCTACATCTACTGCATCTGGCCACTGCACACCAATTCTAACAAGGTCCTGTTTGACATTGTCTGCCCACTGCATTCTAGATCTCCCTTTCTTTCTGAGGCCTTTAGGCACACTGTTCATAACCCTATTCGCCAATCTACAATTATTCATACAGGCAACATGGCCAAACTGACAGAGTATCTCTCTCTGCACAGTATGCTACTTAAGAGAGGTTGCAAAGTCCTATGCCTAACCTCATCATTAGATACAAAGCTGAACCACCTAATGCCCAAGATACTGCGTAAGCATCTGGAATGAAAAGCATCTAGTTTCCTGTTACCTTGTCCACAAAGTGTCCAAGTTTCACTACCATAACTAACCCTAGAAAGAACCAAACTATTATACAGTCTAATTTTAGTCTTTAGGTGTACACGCCTATTTCTCCACACTCTCCAAAGATTCTTAAAAGTCCCGGCAGCAATCCCAATTCGTCTGTTAATCTCGTGCAGCACATCACCATTATCTGTTACATAGCTCCCAAAATAATTAAACTGTGACACCAGTTCAAGACTGCAACCATTCAGATTAACTGAATCACAGTCTGCCTATCCACTTTACTTTTTCATTCAAAACTTACAAATTCTGTTAAGTATCATTATTTCAAAATTTCAACACTCTATAGTTACTGTGAAAACCAAAACAATAACATCAGGTGTAGTAATTAGTGTATTATCATTCAGTACATAATTTTTCTTCTCATTATACATCCTTCTTTCTACTTAGCAAGATGTGATCCTACTTGGATGCTATTACAAGAACTATAAACATTCCCAAAGTAAGGAAGGAAAAAGAAAAACACTGGTCTCAGATAAATGTGAGCAGTGCACGAGCTATGACTACATTTCCACACAAGTAGCATTTCTGCTTCTTAACATACATTTCATAAATTTCTAGAATGGTTAAGAAGAGACCCAAAATAATTTTCCTTCTCTTATCCTTTCCACTATTCTCCAATCCTCACCCTCCCATTACATTCCTTTTCTAACTGCACACACAGATATGTATTTATGCATGTCGCTGTTTATGAATACTTATCTGTAGTTAAAAAATGTCGTTTCATAGACAACATAACATAAACCAATAGGAAAACTACGGTTCTAATTTATCTACTACAGTTGTAAGAGTACTGTAGGTATGAGAAAACCGTTCACCACGTACATTAATGTCTTTATTTTAATGCTCTACGTATCTTAAAATATGACCCTGAATCGATAGATTCCAAACGTATCTGTCATACCCCGTATTTAGAAAAATATTATACATCATTTTATTATTTTGTAGTTAATTACAGTGACTGTAATTGGTGTTATGTGGAATTGCAGGAGTGTGCAGTACGCACTTTTTTCCAGAAAAGTAACCTTTTCTTTTCGGAACACAGACCGCCTTATTTTTATTACGATAGAACTATGACATACAGAAATATCAAGCTTTTCTTCTAAATTATTCAACGATAATAACACACAGGGAAAAATTCATATAGTAGTGGAAGAAACACAAATTACAGGTGAGAAACGAACACAGCTCAAATGGCATGTTGCAGCTCACTGAGAGGTCCGATTGAGAAATTTGCTTTTGACAAGCAAGTCGCGCGAAAAAGCAAGTTTCTTTGCATCGAAAAGAGCGGTGACCATCGTTGCAGGTGGTCGAGTTTGTTGAGGCTGGTGTAAGATTGTTTTAGCGAGTGTACCTAGTGAGAGAGTGGACATATAAAGCCACAAATTAAAATTGAAAATGGCCGTTGGCGGCAATAGGAAAAAGAAATCATCACCAGGCAACGGAAAAATAAAAGTGAAAAGAAACAAGTACCAGGACATGCCGGAAATTAACCCTAAAATGGAGGACATTAAAAGCAGCAAGACTAGTGACTTTACCATATTAAATGAAGATTTGAAGCTATCTTCTGACTCAGAATCATCGCCAACAAAATCGGTTGAGGATAATAATGTGTCTGACAAAGTCTTAGTAAAGGATTTGGATAAAAAAGAACAGGTAATTGTTAATGATACTAATCATGACAAATATAATAATAAAATGGAAAATGAGATCGGTAAAACTAATGAGGTAAAAAAACAATATACTGTAATAACAAAGATTGATTGTGAATTTTCCAAATTCCCCCAAATTATCGAAAAATCTATTAATAACAAGAATGACTTATCACTTTGCATTAAAGGAATCAATACTGATATAAGTAAACTAGATATATGTAAAGTAACATCATTTTTCTTTAATCTATTGAAGGAACATATTGATGGAAAGTTTATATCTCAGGGAAGATTGCTTGTCTTTCCCAAATCAAAGGAACAGCAAAACTTATTATTAAATCTTAAAGAAATTCTTAATACACCAGTTAAGGTGGAATTTCCGGACTTCAAAAAATCTGTTCTGGGAACGATTATAGGAGTTCCTATACATTGGGATGATGACTTCATTCTAGATAATCTGGAAAGTCAGAAAGTAATAAGCATGCGCCGAATGTGGCACTATGAAAAAGACATTGATAAAATGAGTGAGACATATTCTAATCCTACACATAAAATAGTATTAGAATTTGAAGGTGAAATCCTTCCACCCCATGTTTTTATTGGTTTTACTAGGCATTCAGTAAAGAATTATAATCTCCCCCCACATCTTTGTTTAAAATGTTACATTTTTGGGCACTTAATGTACGCATGTAAAGGAAAAATTACATGTAAGAAATGTGGTGGAAGACATAATTATAAATATTGTACAGCCAAGAACTTTAACTGTCCAAATTGTAGAGGTAAACATCCTGCAACTTTTGCAGGATGTCCAGTAAGAATTATAGCTTGTAAAGCCAGGGAGATACAGCTAAATGAAAATATTACATGGAATCAAGCATTTACTAAAGCAAAAATTCAATCGGAAAACAAATTTGGAACATCTTTCAATAAAACAAATCATTTAACGCAAACGGCGGAATTGCGTCAAAGCTTGAAAACTGGAAGGATTGAAAACCCGATTTATGCGGACCAGACAGAGAGCTCCACATTTAACTTAGAAGAGGACGACACAGAAAACTTCCCAAATTTGCCTACAAGCTCTAAATCGATGAACTTGAATGAAGCTGAAAAGAACTTGTATACACCTAAGAATGACTATGCTATGAAAGTAAAGAAACATATAACGGGACATAAATCTTCTAATAAAACAGAAATACACTATGAATCGACAAATAAAGGTAACATGACAAGAGAAAATGATAAACAGAGTGCTACTACTAGCGGAGGAATCTCGAGTAACGGCAAAAGACAAATGATTGAACTTTTGATTAAGCTTTTCGATTACATATTACCAAGTTGTCCAGAAGCTAATCTAATTAAGGACTTACTTATAACTATTATAAATGCTGGTTCATGGACTTGAATCCACTTATCTGCCAATGGAATTGCCGGGGAATCGGAAATAAAAAACACTTGATTAAACATCTTTTATTAACTAAAAATATACAAGCTATATGCATTCAGGAAGCAACATCAGGTAATATACCAGAATTCAATAATTTTATCACTTATAAACAAAAAAATAATCAGCATACCAAAGGAATTATAACATATATCAACAAATTTTTACCTCAAAGAAGATTAAAAACAGAAATAATTAATGATAAATTAGAATGCATAATAGTTCAAATTAAAATATTAAATTTGACAATTAATATTGTAAATATATATAATCCTGGAATTTTAATTACTTTTAACCAATACTTAAAATTATTAGAGGATCTGGAAGGAGAAACCATTATTTGTGGAGACTTCAATACACACAACAAAACATGGTTCTCTTATAAAAATGATTACAAAAGTACACATTTATTAAAATATATAGAATATAGAAATTTAATTATACTAAACACAGATCAAACTACAAGATTAAACAAAAATGACAGAAATTCAGTAATTGATTTATCATTATGTACTGAAAAAATAGCAAAAGAAATAGAATGGAATATCTCTCCAGACAATTTGAGTAGTGACCATTATCCAATCTATATTAAATTTTTAAAAAAACAGAAGCTAAAGACTTTTGTAAAAATTACTAACTGGAATAATTACAAAAATGAACTAAAAAATGAAGAAATAAAAGAAAATATAAATTTAGATTATATTACTATTATAGATAAAGTGAAAAACATAAGAGAAAATTGTACACAGTCTGTACACAAAAAAATACCAAAAAATAACATTCACACTATCTTCATAAATAAATTAATAGCAATTAGACGAAAAGCAGAAAGAGATATGTTAAACAAAAAAACATTTATAGCATGTGAAATATTTAAAAGATTAGAGAAAGCAATTTCAAAAAAAATTATTAATATACAAAAACAAAACTGGAAAATATTTACAGAAAAACTTTCACCATTGACATCTACAACAAACTTATGGAGAATCTATAAAAAATTACATAATGAAAAAGAACCAACAAATCCATTACAATCCATAGCTCTCAAAAATAAGGAAAGTTTACAAGAAACAACTGAAAGATTAGCAGCATATTTTATTAATCTACACCATAAACCAAATAATAAAATTGATAAAAAATATAACAACTCGAATATAATGCATCAATTCTACACAAACAAAAATACAGAATATTTAAATAAACCATTTACATTTTATGAATTAAATTTTGCTTTAAGATCCTTAAAATCAAAAACAACAGCAGGACCAGATGGTATCACAAATAAGGAATTAAAAAATTTACCAAATAATTGGAAAAAAATACTATTGAATAATTTTAATGAAATTTGGAATTCTAAAACTTACCCAAACAGTTGGTTTGAAAACTTAATGATATTTATAAAAAAACCTAGAAAAAATGCAGACAACTTAAATTCATATAGACCTATATGTCTAGGATCTAATGTATTAAAACTTTTTGAAAGATTACTCATAAACAGATTAAATTGGCACATTGAAAATAACAAAATATTGAACAATCATATTTATGGATTTAGACAAGGAAGATCTGCTAATGATCTTCTACTAAATATAATTACTGATGCTGAATATGCAATTAAAAATAAATTATTTTTAATTATACTTAGTATTGACATCGAAAAAGCTTTTGACTCGGTGCCTCATAATGGTATCTTACACAAAGTTAAAGAATTAAATATTTGCGGTAACATGTATAGATTTTTATTTAATATTATTAAAGGAAAAAATTTTAAAATTAAAATAGGAAAAAACTTTTCTACACAATATCAATTTAATAATGGACTTATTCAGGGAGACATCTTGTCCCCTTTATTATTCAACTTATATTTAAATGATCTACAAAATATTATACCAGTAAATGTAAAATTTGGAACTTTTGCAGATGATTTGATCTTCTGGTCTTTCATCAAACATCCTGAAAACATACAAAAAACATTTCAAAAATTAACTAATGATATCATTAAATATTGCAGCACATGGAACCTTTCAATTTCTATTGAAAAAACCATATTAACTTATATTCATAAAAATAAAAAATTGCCAACTGATTTTGAAATTAAATTAAATAATAACAACATAACAATTGTAGATAATTTTAAATTTCTAGGATTACAAATAGATTCAAAATTATCATGGAATAATTATATAGAAACAGCAAAAGACAAAGCAAACAAACTATTTAACTTTCTCAGATATTTGGGAAGTTCAAAATGGGGATGTGAAAATAAATATCTTTTACAAATATACAATGCAATAATTTTTCCAAAATGTTTATATGGAATAGAACTAATTAATAACATAACAAAAACTAAACTAAAAATATTAGAGAATATACAAGTAAAAATATTAAAATTTTGTATAGGACTTCATCAATATACAAATAACTTAAATATTTATGCAGAAACTGCTATACCACCTATAAGTATTAAAAAAAGATACTTATTAAATAATCTAATTTTCAGAATTTCATCAAAAAATAATAAACATCCAATCATTGATAAAATATTAAATAATTTTAATGACACTTTTTCGAATAACTTAATAAACAAGAATGAATTAACTGAATTAATTTTAAATAAGAAAAGTGGTGACTATAATATACAAATTCCATATTGGACTTCAACTTTCCCTATTTTAAACACAAATATTGATAATATACAAACCAAAAAAGCACATGATATTGATACTCTTAAACTACTTTCAGAACTGCAAATAAATAATAGATATAAAGATTTTATACACATATACACGGACGGATCTCTTAGTGAAGATAGAAATAAATTAGCTGGAGCTTTTATATGCCCAGAAGAAAATTATGAATATCTTTTTAAATTTAACAAACCTAATCCCATTTTAACTGCAGAAATATCTGCAATCATTTTAGCATTAAACTGGGCTTTAAAATTTAAAAATAAAAATATTGTAGTTTTCACTGACAGTAAAGCATCGATAGAAACAATATATAATGATCCCTCAAAAAGTAATTTTAAAATCTTTATAAATGACATTCTTATCATAACAAAAAATCATATAATCAACAGAAATATTATACATATACAATGGATACCTAGTCATGTGGGAATAAAATATAATGAAATAGTAGATAAAAAAGCAAAAACAGCAATAAATATAACTCCTAACTACAACACACCCTTTTTTATATTTTTATATAAAAAATTAAATAAAGTAAATATTATAAATGATACACAAAAATGGTATGAAACAAATGCAAATGACACATTTAGATATAATATTTCACATGCTATAAATAAATTCAACAATTATGGTCTAAATAAGAAAGAAATAAATATAATTCTGAAAATTAAAACAAATTCAGCAATCACAAAGGCAAGATTATATACAATGAAAAAAAAAGATTCCCCGGCATGTGATCAATGCATGGAGTATGAGAATCTTGAACATATATTGTTCAAGTGTAAAAAATATGTTCAAGAAAGAGAAAATTACTTTAATGACTTGAGAAAATTTAATATTTCAAATTTTAACTTTAAAAGCATTTTGGAGCCTGAAAATTCAAAAAAAAAGGCTAAATACTATAAATTATTAATAAAATATATAAAACAAATACATATGTTTAATATACTATAAAAAAAAAAAAAGAAAAAAAAAAAAAAAAATGATAAAAAAGATATAACAAAAAAAAAAAAAGATAAAAGAAAAAAAAAAAAAGGAGAAAAAAAAAAAAAAAAAAAATGAAAAAAAAATGATAAAAAAAAAGATATAAAAAAAAAAAAAAAAAAAAAAAAATTCTTTTATTCACTGATTATAAAATGTTTCTGAATGAGTTTGCTACTGGGTGGGATTCCTGGTAGCAAGAAGATTCAAATGGTGATATGTTTGTATTGTATTGTTTCTTTGCATCGAAAAAAGAGCGGTGACCATCGTTGCAGGTGGTCGAGTTTGTTGAGGCTGGTGTAAGATTGTTTTAGCGAGTGTACCTAGTGAGAGAGTGGACATATAAAGCCACAAATTAAAATTGAAAATGGCCGTTGGCGGCAATAGGAAAAAGAAATCATCACCAGGCAACGGAAAAATAAAAGTGAAAAGAAACAAGTACCAGGACATGCCGGAAATTAACCCTAAAATGGAGGACATTAAAAGCAGCAAGACTAGTGACTTTACCATATTAAATGAAGATTTGAAGCTATCTTCTGACTCAGAATCATCGCCAACAAAATCGGTTGAGGATAATAATGTGTCTGACAAAGTCTTAGTAAAGGATTTGGATAAAAAAGAACAGGTAATTGTTAATGATACTAATCATGACAAATATAATAATAAAATGGAAAATGAGATCGGTAAAACTAATGAGGTAAAAAAACAATATACTGTAATAACAAAGATTGATTGTGAATTTTCCAAATTCCCCCAAATTATCGAAAAATCTATTAATAACAAGAATGACTTATCACTTTGCATTAAAGGAATCAATACTGATATAAGTAAACTAGATATATGTAAAGTAACATCATTTTTCTTTAATCTATTGAAGGAACATATTGATGGAAAGTTTATATCTCAGGGAAGATTGCTTGTCTTTCCCAAATCAAAGGAACAGCAAAACTTATTATTAAATCTTAAAGAAATTCTTAATACACCAGTTAAGGTGGAATTTCCGGACTTCAAAAAATCTGTTCTGGGAACGATTATAGGAGTTCCTATACATTGGGATGATGACTTCATTCTAGATAATCTGGAAAGTCAGAAAGTAATAAGCATGCGCCGAATGTGGCACTATGAAAAAGACATTGATAAAATGAGTGAGACATATTCTAATCCTACACATAAAATAGTATTAGAATTTGAAGGTGAAATCCTTCCACCCCATGTTTTTATTGGTTTTACTAGGCATTCAGTAAAGAATTATAATCTCCCCCCACATCTTTGTTTAAAATGTTACATTTTTGGGCACTTAATGTACGCATGTAAAGGAAAAATTACATGTAAGAAATGTGGTGGAAGACATAATTATAAATATTGTACAGCCAAGAACTTTAACTGTCCAAATTGTAGAGGTAAACATCCTGCAACTTTTGCAGGATGTCCAGTAAGAATTATAGCTTGTAAAGCCAGGGAGATACAGCTAAATGAAAATATTACATGGAATCAAGCATTTACTAAAGCAAAAATTCAATCGGAAAACAAATTTGGAACATCTTTCAATAAAACAAATCATTTAACGCAAACGGCGGAATTGCGTCAAAGCTTGAAAACTGGAAGGATTGAAAACCCGATTTATGCGGACCAGACAGAGAGCTCCACATTTAACTTAGAAGAGGACGACACAGAAAACTTCCCAAATTTGCCTACAAGCTCTAAATCGATGAACTTGAATGAAGCTGAAAAGAACTTGTATACACCTAAGAATGACTATGCTATGAAAGTAAAGAAACATATAACGGGACATAAATCTTCTAATAAAACAGAAATACACTATGAATCGACAAATAAAGGTAACATGACAAGAGAAAATGATAAACAGAGTGCTACTACTAGCGGAGGAATCTCGAGTAACGGCAAAAGACAAATGATTGAACTTTTGATTAAGCTTTTCGATTACATATTACCAAGTTGTCCAGAAGCTAATCTAATTAAGGACTTACTTATAACTATTATAAATGCTGGTTCATGGACTTGAATCCACTTATCTGCCAATGGAATTGCCGGGGAATCGGAAATAAAAAACACTTGATTAAACATCTTTTATTAACTAAAAATATACAAGCTATATGCATTCAGGAAGCAACATCAGGTAATATACCAGAATTCAATAATTTTATCACTTATAAACAAAAAAATAATCAGCATACCAAAGGAATTATAACATATATCAACAAATTTTTACCTCAAAGAAGATTAAAAACAGAAATAATTAATGATAAATTAGAATGCATAATAGTTCAAATTAAAATATTAAATTTGACAATTAATATTGTAAATATATATAATCCTGGAATTTTAATTACTTTTAACCAATACTTAAAATTATTAGAGGATCTGGAAGGAGAAACCATTATTTGTGGAGACTTCAATACACACAACAAAACATGGTTCTCTTATAAAAATGATTACAAAAGTACACATTTATTAAAATATATAGAATATAGAAATTTAATTATACTAAACACAGATCAAACTACAAGATTAAACAAAAATGACAGAAATTCAGTAATTGATTTATCATTATGTACTGAAAAAATAGCAAAAGAAATAGAATGGAATATCTCTCCAGACAATTTGAGTAGTGACCATTATCCAATCTATATTAAATTTTTAAAAAAACAGAAGCTAAAGACTTTTGTAAAAATTACTAACTGGAATAATTACAAAAATGAACTAAAAAATGAAGAAATAAAAGAAAATATAAATTTAGATTATATTACTATTATAGATAAAGTGAAAAACATAAGAGAAAATTGTACACAGTCTGTACACAAAAAAATACCAAAAAATAACATTCACACTATCTTCATAAATAAATTAATAGCAATTAGACGAAAAGCAGAAAGAGATATGTTAAACAAAAAAACATTTATAGCATGTGAAATATTTAAAAGATTAGAGAAAGCAATTTCAAAAAAAATTATTAATATACAAAAACAAAACTGGAAAATATTTACAGAAAAACTTTCACCATTGACATCTACAACAAACTTATGGAGAATCTATAAAAAATTACATAATGAAAAAGAACCAACAAATCCATTACAATCCATAGCTCTCAAAAATAAGGAAAGTTTACAAGAAACAACTGAAAGATTAGCAGCATATTTTATTAATCTACACCATAAACCAAATAATAAAATTGATAAAAAATATAACAACTCGAATATAATGCATCAATTCTACACAAACAAAAATACAGAATATTTAAATAAACCATTTACATTTTATGAATTAAATTTTGCTTTAAGATCCTTAAAATCAAAAACAACAGCAGGACCAGATGGTATCACAAATAAGGAATTAAAAAATTTACCAAATAATTGGAAAAAAATACTATTGAATAATTTTAATGAAATTTGGAATTCTAAAACTTACCCAAACAGTTGGTTTGAAAACTTAATGATATTTATAAAAAAACCTAGAAAAAATGCAGACAACTTAAATTCATATAGACCTATATGTCTAGGATCTAATGTATTAAAACTTTTTGAAAGATTACTCATAAACAGATTAAATTGGCACATTGAAAATAACAAAATATTGAACAATCATATTTATGGATTTAGACAAGGAAGATCTGCTAATGATCTTCTACTAAATATAATTACTGATGCTGAATATGCAATTAAAAATAAATTATTTTTAATTATACTTAGTATTGACATCGAAAAAGCTTTTGACTCGGTGCCTCATAATGGTATCTTACACAAAGTTAAAGAATTAAATATTTGCGGTAACATGTATAGATTTTTATTTAATATTATTAAAGGAAAAAATTTTAAAATTAAAATAGGAAAAAACTTTTCTACACAATATCAATTTAATAATGGACTTATTCAGGGAGACATCTTGTCCCCTTTATTATTCAACTTATATTTAAATGATCTACAAAATATTATACCAGTAAATGTAAAATTTGGAACTTTTGCAGATGATTTGATCTTCTGGTCTTTCATCAAACATCCTGAAAACATACAAAAAACATTTCAAAAATTAACTAATGATATCATTAAATATTGCAGCACATGGAACCTTTCAATTTCTATTGAAAAAACCATATTAACTTATATTCATAAAAATAAAAAATTGCCAACTGATTTTGAAATTAAATTAAATAATAACAACATAACAATTGTAGATAATTTTAAATTTCTAGGATTACAAATAGATTCAAAATTATCATGGAATAATTATATAGAAACAGCAAAAGACAAAGCAAACAAACTATTTAACTTTCTCAGATATTTGGGAAGTTCAAAATGGGGATGTGAAAATAAATATCTTTTACAAATATACAATGCAATAATTTTTCCAAAATGTTTATATGGAATAGAACTAATTAATAACATAACAAAAACTAAACTAAAAATATTAGAGAATATACAAGTAAAAATATTAAAATTTTGTATAGGACTTCATCAATATACAAATAACTTAAATATTTATGCAGAAACTGCTATACCACCTATAAGTATTAAAAAAAGATACTTATTAAATAATCTAATTTTCAGAATTTCATCAAAAAATAATAAACATCCAATCATTGATAAAATATTAAATAATTTTAATGACACTTTTTCGAATAACTTAATAAACAAGAATGAATTAACTGAATTAATTTTAAATAAGAAAAGTGGTGACTATAATATACAAATTCCATATTGGACTTCAACTTTCCCTATTTTAAACACAAATATTGATAATATACAAACCAAAAAAGCACATGATATTGATACTCTTAAACTACTTTCAGAACTGCAAATAAATAATAGATATAAAGATTTTATACACATATACACGGACGGATCTCTTAGTGAAGATAGAAATAAATTAGCTGGAGCTTTTATATGCCCAGAAGAAAATTATGAATATCTTTTTAAATTTAACAAACCTAATCCCATTTTAACTGCAGAAATATCTGCAATCATTTTAGCATTAAACTGGGCTTTAAAATTTAAAAATAAAAATATTGTAGTTTTCACTGACAGTAAAGCATCGATAGAAACAATATATAATGATCCCTCAAAAAGTAATTTTAAAATCTTTATAAATGACATTCTTATCATAACAAAAAATCATATAATCAACAGAAATATTATACATATACAATGGATACCTAGTCATGTGGGAATAAAATATAATGAAATAGTAGATAAAAAAGCAAAAACAGCAATAAATATAACTCCTAACTACAACACACCCTTTTTTATATTTTTATATAAAAAATTAAATAAAGTAAATATTATAAATGATACACAAAAATGGTATGAAACAAATGCAAATGACACATTTAGATATAATATTTCACATGCTATAAATAAATTCAACAATTATGGTCTAAATAAGAAAGAAATAAATATAATTCTGAAAATTAAAACAAATTCAGCAATCACAAAGGCAAGATTATATACAATGAAAAAAAAAGATTCCCCGGCATGTGATCAATGCATGGAGTATGAGAATCTTGAACATATATTGTTCAAGTGTAAAAAATATGTTCAAGAAAGAGAAAATTACTTTAATGACTTGAGAAAATTTAATATTTCAAATTTTAACTTTAAAAGCATTTTGGAGCCTGAAAATTCAAAAAAAAAGGCTAAATACTATAAATTATTAATAAAATATATAAAACAAATACATATGTTTAATATACTATAAAAAAAAAAAAAGAAAAAAAAAAAAAAAAAATGATAAAAAAGATATAACAAAAAAAAAAAAAGATAAAAGAAAAAAAAAAAAAGGAGAAAAAAAAAAAAAAAAAAAATGAAAAAAAAATGATAAAAAAAAAGATATAAAAAAAAAAAAAAAAAAAAAAAAAAAATTCTTTTATTCACTGATTATAAAATGTTTCTGAATGAGTTTGCTACTGGGTGGGATTCCTGGTAGCAAGAAGATTCAAATGGTGATATGTTTGTATTGTATTGTTTCTTTGCATCGAAAAGAGCGGTGACCATCGTTGCAGGTGGTCGAGTTTGTTGAGGCTGGTGTAAGATTGTTTTAGCGAGTGTACCTAGTGAGAGAGTGGACATATAAAGCCACAAATTAAAATTGAAAATGGCCGTTGGCGGCAATAGGAAAAAGAAATCATCACCAGGCAACGGAAAAATAAAAGTGAAAAGAAACAAGTACCAGGACATGCCGGAAATTAACCCTAAAATGGAGGACATTAAAAGCAGCAAGACTAGTGACTTTACCATATTAAATGAAGATTTGAAGCTATCTTCTGACTCAGAATCATCGCCAACAAAATCGGTTGAGGATAATAATGTGTCTGACAAAGTCTTAGTAAAGGATTTGGATAAAAAAGAACAGGTAATTGTTAATGATACTAATCATGACAAATATAATAATAAAATGGAAAATGAGATCGGTAAAACTAATGAGGTAAAAAAACAATATACTGTAATAACAAAGATTGATTGTGAATTTTCCAAATTCCCCCAAATTATCGAAAAATCTATTAATAACAAGAATGACTTATCACTTTGCATTAAAGGAATCAATACTGATATAAGTAAACTAGATATATGTAAAGTAACATCATTTTTCTTTAATCTATTGAAGGAACATATTGATGGAAAGTTTATATCTCAGGGAAGATTGCTTGTCTTTCCCAAATCAAAGGAACAGCAAAACTTATTATTAAATCTTAAAGAAATTCTTAATACACCAGTTAAGGTGGAATTTCCGGACTTCAAAAAATCTGTTCTGGGAACGATTATAGGAGTTCCTATACATTGGGATGATGACTTCATTCTAGATAATCTGGAAAGTCAGAAAGTAATAAGCATGCGCCGAATGTGGCACTATGAAAAAGACATTGATAAAATGAGTGAGACATATTCTAATCCTACACATAAAATAGTATTAGAATTTGAAGGTGAAATCCTTCCACCCCATGTTTTTATTGGTTTTACTAGGCATTCAGTAAAGAATTATAATCTCCCCCCACATCTTTGTTTAAAATGTTACATTTTTGGGCACTTAATGTACGCATGTAAAGGAAAAATTACATGTAAGAAATGTGGTGGAAGACATAATTATAAATATTGTACAGCCAAGAACTTTAACTGTCCAAATTGTAGAGGTAAACATCCTGCAACTTTTGCAGGATGTCCAGTAAGAATTATAGCTTGTAAAGCCAGGGAGATACAGCTAAATGAAAATATTACATGGAATCAAGCATTTACTAAAGCAAAAATTCAATCGGAAAACAAATTTGGAACATCTTTCAATAAAACAAATCATTTAACGCAAACGGCGGAATTGCGTCAAAGCTTGAAAACTGGAAGGATTGAAAACCCGATTTATGCGGACCAGACAGAGAGCTCCACATTTAACTTAGAAGAGGACGACACAGAAAACTTCCCAAATTTGCCTACAAGCTCTAAATCGATGAACTTGAATGAAGCTGAAAAGAACTTGTATACACCTAAGAATGACTATGCTATGAAAGTAAAGAAACATATAACGGGACATAAATCTTCTAATAAAACAGAAATACACTATGAATCGACAAATAAAGGTAACATGACAAGAGAAAATGATAAACAGAGTGCTACTACTAGCGGAGGAATCTCGAGTAACGGCAAAAGACAAATGATTGAACTTTTGATTAAGCTTTTCGATTACATATTACCAAGTTGTCCAGAAGCTAATCTAATTAAGGACTTACTTATAACTATTATAAATGCTGGTTCATGGACTTGAATCCACTTATCTGCCAATGGAATTGCCGGGGAATCGGAAATAAAAAACACTTGATTAAACATCTTTTATTAACTAAAAATATACAAGCTATATGCATTCAGGAAGCAACATCAGGTAATATACCAGAATTCAATAATTTTATCACTTATAAACAAAAAAATAATCAGCATACCAAAGGAATTATAACATATATCAACAAATTTTTACCTCAAAGAAGATTAAAAACAGAAATAATTAATGATAAATTAGAATGCATAATAGTTCAAATTAAAATATTAAATTTGACAATTAATATTGTAAATATATATAATCCTGGAATTTTAATTACTTTTAACCAATACTTAAAATTATTAGAGGATCTGGAAGGAGAAACCATTATTTGTGGAGACTTCAATACACACAACAAAACATGGTTCTCTTATAAAAATGATTACAAAAGTACACATTTATTAAAATATATAGAATATAGAAATTTAATTATACTAAACACAGATCAAACTACAAGATTAAACAAAAATGACAGAAATTCAGTAATTGATTTATCATTATGTACTGAAAAAATAGCAAAAGAAATAGAATGGAATATCTCTCCAGACAATTTGAGTAGTGACCATTATCCAATCTATATTAAATTTTTAAAAAAACAGAAGCTAAAGACTTTTGTAAAAATTACTAACTGGAATAATTACAAAAATGAACTAAAAAATGAAGAAATAAAAGAAAATATAAATTTAGATTATATTACTATTATAGATAAAGTGAAAAACATAAGAGAAAATTGTACACAGTCTGTACACAAAAAAATACCAAAAAATAACATTCACACTATCTTCATAAATAAATTAATAGCAATTAGACGAAAAGCAGAAAGAGATATGTTAAACAAAAAAACATTTATAGCATGTGAAATATTTAAAAGATTAGAGAAAGCAATTTCAAAAAAAATTATTAATATACAAAAACAAAACTGGAAAATATTTACAGAAAAACTTTCACCATTGACATCTACAACAAACTTATGGAGAATCTATAAAAAATTACATAATGAAAAAGAACCAACAAATCCATTACAATCCATAGCTCTCAAAAATAAGGAAAGTTTACAAGAAACAACTGAAAGATTAGCAGCATATTTTATTAATCTACACCATAAACCAAATAATAAAATTGATAAAAAATATAACAACTCGAATATAATGCATCAATTCTACACAAACAAAAATACAGAATATTTAAATAAACCATTTACATTTTATGAATTAAATTTTGCTTTAAGATCCTTAAAATCAAAAACAACAGCAGGACCAGATGGTATCACAAATAAGGAATTAAAAAATTTACCAAATAATTGGAAAAAAATACTATTGAATAATTTTAATGAAATTTGGAATTCTAAAACTTACCCAAACAGTTGGTTTGAAAACTTAATGATATTTATAAAAAAACCTAGAAAAAATGCAGACAACTTAAATTCATATAGACCTATATGTCTAGGATCTAATGTATTAAAACTTTTTGAAAGATTACTCATAAACAGATTAAATTGGCACATTGAAAATAACAAAATATTGAACAATCATATTTATGGATTTAGACAAGGAAGATCTGCTAATGATCTTCTACTAAA
>JAWZYU010001464.1:0-26634 GCA_038380435.1 Ryuthela nishihirai
CCAGGTGTCTTAGATCAGTAGCCAAGCGCGCTAACGACTCAAATTAAAAAAAAATAAATAAATCCTTCTTAAAAAACAATAGGAATAATCTAATTCAATGCACCCAATTCTCGAGAAAACCGTGTAAAAAAATAAACCTTTAAAAAAAAAATACAGTGCATATGAAAAAATAGATATGAAAATCTTTAAATTAATAAAAAACAAATGAATAGTTAAATATTCATTTGATTTTTATTAATTTAAATACATTTTTAATTATATAAATGTTACTTATAGCCGTCCCATGGCCGAGTGGTTAGCGCGCTTGGCTACTGATCTAAGGGACCTGGGTTCGAGCCCCGGATAAGGCATGGTTGTATGTGTTGTTTTTCTGCTGAGGTCCTGCCATCCTCTCAGACTTTCTACTATGGCATATAAACTGACAGGCTCCTGTCAGACCTCTGTGGCAAGCAGCTGCTTGAGGGAGTATTTTTATTATTATTACTTATCTCGTATAAAAATGTAAGTTAAAATAGAGTGACGGCATGAGAAATAAGTGAACTCGTAAAATTAGTGCTGCCTGTGAATACTGGTTAATAATAAAGTAGGAAAAACACAGAGATGACGTCAGGAGTACTGTTTCGTTGTGTTGCCAGTAGATTTTGCATAATATATATTACAGCCACGTTGAAGTTTTAAAAATGCTTTTCTTAATCGTAACAATGTTCCTATTTAAGGTATATTTTTATATTATGTTTCGATCATCTCAGATACGTAAGATGCATTTTTATTTTTCTACCTACAGAGAAGAAAAATGGTTATATAAAGTTTCGGAGAAGTATAGACGAAACATTGTGAAGCCGTAATAAAAGTTGGAAATTTTAGTGAATTCACTTATTTCCGATGCCTTAAAACCTTTAAAAAAAAAAAAAAATTACAGTGCATATGAAAAAAATAGATATGAAAATCTTTAACTATTAATTTTATTTTTATTAATTTAAACACATTTTTCATTATATAAATGTTACTTATCTCGTATAAAAGTGGAAGTTAAAATAGGAAAATGGCGGATTATGAGAAATAAGTCAACTCCTAAAATTAGTGCTGCCTGTGAATACGGATTAAATGATAAAGTAGGAAAAACACCGAGATGACGTCAGCAGTACTGTTTTGTTTGTGTTGCCAGCAGATTTTGTATAATATATTACACGCAGTTAAAGTTTTAGAAATGCTTTTCTTAATCATGATAATGTTGCTTACCTAGACAGCAACCATTTATACGTTTACGAACTGTTAAAGCTTTGGAAATTCCGGTTTTTGAAAAGTCGTTTCCGGTAAAAACTTGGGTTTTTGCGAGTAATCTCAAGATTAATATTATTTTTTTTGCCCAGAAATGAAAATTAAAAGTTATGCGCACGTCGTGGTGTAATAAGATAGAAAAATAGGAATGGATTGGCATCGCACCTAAAGGGTTTTGCCGAACGTTTTCAGTGTTTTAAAATTTACGTTTATGGTGAATAAATATTTCGTTCTAGAGTGAATGGTGGGGTAAAACTTATTTATTGAGAGATGAATTAAACAGTTGCAATTATATTTCTATAAATAGGAATTGACTACGAAATATTTGTGTTGACACGAAATAGGGTTCCCATTAATTGTAGCTATGGAAATGAACTACGTTATTTGCGTTTTTAGGGTTAAGAACGATAGGATAATTTTACAAATGCCGAGATGGAAAATAATTATTCGGTGGAATACACTAATTATTTTATGAAGAGTAAAACTGAAATCTAAACGTGATTTGAAGTTTCAAATCAACTTTGCGTTTAATAATTTGTTTTTTGCGTGTTAAATATTCCAGCGTTCGTGATTTATATATTACGGCAACCAACGTTTTTATATTCGATATTACACGTAGGTCGTACAGATGTGAGCGATATCTAATGCAAATGACATCGAATAAGATATTTTGCTACTAAGGTATTATGCCAATGTCACCTTTCATTTCGTCCATCAGATAGGTATTGTGAGTGACTTCAGGAGAAAATATGATTTGGAAAATGTATTGAACTGAATAATGAACGGTGATTTCACAATATAGTTTTGTTGTATGGCTTTCACGAGACGCTGATAATGCTTGTCCTCTTCACATTATAGAAATTATGCTGTAAAGCAACCGCGTTGCTGATGTCATCTCTGTGTTTTCTCCAATTTCTTATTATTAAGGCGCAGCCCCGGGTAAGGCATGGATGTTCGTGTTGTTTCTGCTGAGGTCCTGCCATCCTCTCAGATCTACTGTGGCATATAAACTGACAAGCTCCTGTCAGACCTCTGTGGCAAGCAGCTGCTTGAGGGGGTATTTATTATTATATTTATTATTTACACATATTTTAGTTTGCTTATTTATGGCAATACGTAGCTCTTATACGGTACACGTGGGACATTTTATCCTTTAACAAGTCTAGGCAGGGAAAGTTTTCGTTATTCGATTAACTTTGGTTATTTGATGGCGATCCCCACTGCTACGTTATGTTGGGTTGTTTTACCTCTGAGCGGCACTTTTTTGCACACCATGGGCTAAATGGCCAGGTCACATGGACCCCAAAGGCTCGGAGAAGGTTGGGGGAGGGGACCCACTGGAACAGCTGTTGGGAGACAGATGGTAGCCTCCCGTCAAGGCCATCCAGCGTGTTCTTTAACGTGCGCAGGGTATGGCTCTCCCGCACACGGGGCCACGGCTTAACGTCCCATCCGACGGACGGCGGCATTTCCAAGTCCATCGGTGTCCCCTACTGACCGTGGGCAAGGCGGGGAATTTTGCGGAGATAAATCTCAACGCTGACCCAGCTGGGACTCGAACCTGGGAACTACAGATTACGAGCCTGCCGCGCTACCGACTGAGCCACCCCCGCCCCACGTTATGTTGAATAATATTCGTTCCTGTAATATTCACTAAATGGCTTCGGCCAGGTACGAGAAATGGTGAGAAAGGAAGCTTAAAGAAACAGAACTTTGTTGCGGATATGGAGAGGTGTCACTTCCTTCGAAGTCGGGAAAACAATTAAATCAACAATGCTATTTTCAGACGTCAGCAAAGAATTATTACGATTACTTTCAAACAGTATACAGTTAATGAAATCTGTTGAAGTGAAACGTACGTAGTACCGTCGACATTTTTCAGTTTTCTTCTAGGCGCGCTGGCAACGTGCATGGCGCTAATGAAAAAACAAAAAGGCGATGCAGAAGGCAGGCAAAAGACCTGCCTACCTCTGAACGGCACTTTTTTGCACACCATGGGCCAAATGGCCAGGTCACATGGACCCCGAAGGGTGAGAGAAGGTTGGGGGAGGGGACTCACTTGAACAGCTGTTGTGAGACAGATGGTAGCCTCCCGTCAAGGCCATCCAGCGTGTTCTTTAACGTGCACAGGGTATGTCACTCCCGCACACGGGGCCACGGTTTAACGTCCCATCCGACGGACGGCGCCCTTTCCAAGCCCATCGGTGTTCCCTACTGACAGTGGGCAGGGCGGGGAATTTTGAGGAGAAAAATCTGAACGCTGAACCAGCTGGGAGTCGAACCTGGGAACTACAGATTACGAGCCTGCCGCGCTACCGACTGAGCCACCCCGCCCCCGTCTCCACGGTGTCAGATTGTTAATAAAACCAGTGAAGTTTGATAATTAAATTAATAAATCCCAGTTATTTAAGCTGAAACGTTATAGTGGAATTGTATGTAATTTCCGGCTTTGATATTTAATTGCATTCGCATATATTAAATATTAACGTTTATGAAATATTGTAATATTACTATTAATCATTGCTAACTGTAGTTCGATTCTTGTGTAGGTAAAATTTACGTGGTGTGTGAACTTTATTCTAAATATACGTAATAAAATATATTATGGAAAAGAAGAAATGAATTGAGAGTAAAATTTGACACTGAAGTCAAAGCGAATATATGGTTGCTATCGTAACTAAGGGTGCCACGTGTGAAGCTATCTAGGTGCACGTGCCATTGTAACATATTTGACCAATCGTAGAAGAGGAACACGAACAACCGTTAGGAGAGGCGGGAAGAAGCAAATATTTCGTTAAAACAAAATTAACGCCACCTAGAGGAATTTATTTCATTTAGCAATAATTGTCGTACGTGTGAATTTAATTAAGTACATAAGTTATATATATGCATTCATGTTTCAAAACTTTAATGAACACTATTTGAATATTACCACATATAGTATGCTGAAATATAAATTTAGGACACTTTTTTGGGTGAGGGGAAATGTGAATTTTTTTTTTTTGTTACGGTTCAACTTATTTGGACTTCCGACCTGAAATTTCGCACTGCAAACTGGACCTTAACCTGAAACTTTCTGTGAAAATTTCGAGCGTGTACATTGATTTCACCGATGAGTTATGACTGCCAGAGACAGGTAGTAAATGACACTCCGCAACTCGCTAAGTTATGACGCTGTATTCCGTATCATCTCATTGGGATAAAATTTACGAACAGTAATAGGTTTTAAAACACAAAAAAATACCCTTGATAATTAAGAGACATTAGAAAAACTATTTTATTTTACTACTTCAATTGATGCAGTATTTAATTAGTAACGCAAGTTCTGATGTTTAATAGCAGCGAAATCTGTTTATTTAGTCTGAAACCCTAAAAGAAACAAGTTTAAAGGAAGGGAGAATGGAATAATGTACCTTTCATTGGGCACAGCGATAAATATGTTTCGGTTTCCATTTCTATTTAAGTACGGAACTCATAAAGAATCCTCAGCGTTGAGATTTATCTCCGCAAAACTCCCCGCCCTTCCCACGGTCAGTACTGGACACCGATAGGCTTGGAATACAACATTCACAATATAAAATTATCCATAACAGCAACATAATTTTAACGAATTTCTGTATTACAGACTACACAGGGATTAAGTGCTTAGCCGAGGAGTCATTTCATACCCTAAACATTTAACCTCTAATGATTATTTTATTTCCTAATCCTAAGAGGCTTAACGTGTTAGGGAAAAGAGTGAAAATATGTTCATAAATATAATAAAGGAATAAAAATAACACCCCCTCAAGCAGCTGCTTGCAACAGCGATCTAACAGGAACCTGTCAGTTTACCCGCCATAGTCGAAGATCTGTGAGGGTGGTGACCCCTTTAATTACTTTAATACGCCATATATTAGATATGCGTTTGGTTGGGTTGTTTCATCTCTGAACGGTAGTTATTTGCACACAAGGGTCTAAATGGCGACGTCATAAAGAACCAGAGGGATCAGTTTAGGTTGCGGGAAGGTGACCGAATGTTATGAGACAGATGAAAAAATAGCAGATTGGTTCCAGACGTGAAAAAAAACAACATACCCCCTCAAGCAGCTGCTTCCCACAGAGATCTGACAGGAAGCTGTCAGTTTATATGCCATAATAGAAGGTCTGTGAGGATGGCAGGACCTCACACAAAAAAGACACATACGTCCATACCTTACCCGGGACTCGAACCCAGGTCCCTTAGACGTGAAAACCGAATACAAATGAGTTGTTTTCAAACAAGTGATATCAAAATCTTGAAGTCTTTATTTCATTTTTATTAATTTTAAGACATTTTTAATTTTATAAACTTAGTAGTTTTCAAATTAAAACCAACCGGTTTGGTTTTAAAGAAAAGAAATATATAAAGAATTCTTCAATATTTTTTGGGTTTTTTTTATCTCTGTAGTTTTTTTTGACTCAGTCGGTAGCGCGCTAGGCTCGTAGTGGAATGGAACCCGGCGACCGACGCAGAATGAATTTGGCTAATATTCTAGGAGTACAGCGCTTGGGGGAAAAAAATTGCCAACTGCACACGGTGTTCCCAGGTGGTCACCCTCCCAAGTACTGACCGCGAGGGGACACACTGGACAGCTGTAGGAGACAAATGGCAGACTCCACTCAAGGTCATCCAGCGTGTTCTTTAACGTTGGGTAGTTTTACCTCTAAACGGCACTTTTTTTGCATGCAATGAGCTGAATGGTCAGGTCACAAGGACCCTGAAGGCTCAGGGAAAGGGGACACACTGGACAGCTGTAGGAGACAGATGGGAGACTCCAGTCAAGGCCGTCCAGCGTGTTCTTTTAACGTTCGGTAGTTTTACCTCTAAACGGCACTTTGTTTGCATAGAATAGGCTGAATGGCCACGCCACAAGGACCCTGAAGGCTCAGGGAAAGTTGAGGGAAAGGGGACACACTGGACAGCTGTAGGAGACAGATGGGAGACTCCAGTCAAGGCCGTCCAGCGTGTTCTTTAACGTTCGGTAGTTTTACCTCTAAATGGCACTTTGTTTGCATAGAATAGGCTGAATGGCCACGCCACAAGGACCCTGAAGGCTCAGGGAAAGTTGAGGGAAAGGGGACACACTGGACAGCTGTAAGAGACAGATGGGAGACTCCAGTCAAGGCCGTCCAGCGTGTTCTTTAACGTTCGGTAGTTTTACCTCTAAACGGCACTTTGTTTGCATAGAATAGGCTGAATGGCCACGCCACAAGGACCCTGAAGGCTCAGGGAAAGGGGACACACTGTACAGCTGTAGGAGACAGATGGGAGACTCCAGTCAAGGCCGTCCAGCGTGTTCTTTAACGTTCGGTAGTTATACCTCTAAACGGCACTTTGTTTGCATAGAATAGGCTGAATGGCCAAGTCACAATGACCTCGAAGGCTCAAAAGAAGTTGGGCGAGGGGACCCATTGGAATAGTTGTTGGAAGACGAATGGTAGCCTGAAGGTAAGCCATCCAGTGCGTTCTTTAACGCGCACACAGTATGGCTCTCCGGCACACGGAACCATGGTTTAATGTCCCGTTAGGAAGACGGCGACGTTTACAAGCCAATCGGTGTCCTCTACTGACCGACGGCAGGGCGGGGAGTCTTACGGAGATAAATCTTAACGCTGACCCCAGCTGGAACTCGAACCCTGGAACTTAAGATTACGACAGGGCGCCAAAAAATTTAATTTTCCTTCCGTGGTTTAAAATAAAATCCGAAATATATTCTTGTCCATTCCTTCGAAAAAGTATCCGAACAATGTGGTTGATTGGATTGCATTCGATTGTATTACCTCAGAACGGCACTTTTTTTGCACACCATGGGCTAAATGGCCAGGCCACAAGGACCCCGAAGACTCAGAGATGGTTGGGTGAGGGGACCCACTGGAACAGCTGTTGGGAGACAGATGGTAGCCTCCCGTCAAGGCCATCTAGCGTGTTCTATAACGTGCACAGGGTATGGGCTCTCCCGCAAACGGGGCCACGGCTTAACGTCCCATCCGACGGACGGCGGCCTTTTCAAGCCCATCAGTGTCCCCTACTGACCGTGGCCAGGACGGGGAAATTTTGCAGTGATAAATCTCAACGCTGACCCAGCTGGGACTCGAACCTAGGAACTACAGATTACGAGCCTGGCGCGCTACCGACTGAGCCACCCCGTCCCCAATGTGGTTGATTGTAGAATTCAGGAAGAATACCTGGCAACGATTTTTTTAGAAATTACTGATCTGACAACCTTCGCATACGTACAGGAAGGTTGCCAAATCATTAATTATTAAAAAAGAAATCGTTCCAGATTTTTTTCCTGAATTCTGTTCTGTAATCAACCATGGTGTTCGAATACTTTTTTGAGCGACTGTACATAAGGTTTGTTTTCTTCCTTTCTCTTTAATCGTGAAACTCACAATGTAACATTTATTAGTGAATATAAAACTTAGGTTTTCAACTGAAATAGATTTCATTGGTTATTTAGATATGGTTATTTGTGTTATTAAGATCTTTCCGGGAGTCTTCGAAACGACACTTAAGAGTCATTTCTGCAGATAAGTATAGTCTGTAGTCATTCTGCAAATAAGTCATATGTCTCCCAACAGCTGTTCCAGTGAGGCCCCTCCCCCAACCTTCTCTGAGCCTTCGGGGTCCTCGTGACCTGCCCGTTTAGCCCATTGTCTACAAAAAAAATGCCGATCACATGTAAAACTACCAACTCTGAGCGCTATATGATATCATATGCATTTTATTCTATGCAATTCCAGTCAGATATTCAAATTGATTGTGTTTACATTTAAAAGCATCCAGCTTACAAAGATGTTTATTCGTATGCATCACAGCGTATTCCTGCTATTATATTCTCTAAAAATTGTTTCAGGATGTTTCTCAACATTTAATAATAAATAAATAAATAAATAAATAAATACCCCCTCAAGCAGCTGCTTACCACAGAGGTGTGACAGGAGCCTGTCAGTGTCATATGCCACAGTAGAAGGTCTGAGAGGATGGCACGCCCTCAGCAGAAAAACGACACAAAACAGCCATGCCGTACCCGGGACTCGAACCCAGGTGTCTTAGATCAGTAGCCAAGCGCGCTAACGACTCAAATTAAAAAAAATAAATAAATCCTTCTTAATAAACAATAGGAATAATCTAATTCAATGCACCCAATTCCCGAGAAAACCGTGTAAAAAAATAAACCTTTAAAAAAAAATACAGTGCATATGAAAAAAATAGATATGAAAATCTTTAAATATTCATTTGATTTTTATTAATTTAAATACATTTTTAATTATATAAATGTTACTTATAGCCGTCCCATGGCCGAGTGGTTAGCGCGCTTGGCTACTGATCTGAGGGACCTGGGTTCGAGCCCCGGATAAGGCATGGTTGTATGTGTTGTTTTTCTGCTGAGGTCCTGCCATCCTCTCAGACCTTCTACTATGGCATATAAACTGACAGGCTCCTGTCAGACCTCTGTGGCAAGCAGCTGCTTGAGGGGGTATTTTTATTATTATTACTTATCTCGTATAAAAATGTAAGTTAAAATAGAGTGACGGCATGAGAAATAAGTGAACTCGTAAAATTAGTGCTGCCTGTGAATACTGGTTAATAATAAAGAGCAAAAACACAGAGATGACGTCAGGAGTACTGTTTCGTTGTGTTGCCAGTAGATTTTGCATAATATATATTACAGCCACGTTGAAGTTTTAAAAATGCTTTTCTTAATCGTAACAATGTTCCTATTTAAGGTATATTTTTATATTATGTTTCGATCATCTCAGATACGTAAGATGCATTTTTATTTTTCTACCTACAGAGAAGAAAAATGGTTATATAAAGTTTCGGAGAAGTATAAATAAAAAGCCGTAGTAAAAGATGGAAGTCGCATACTTTGAGTTTCGCATTGCAAGCTTTTTTGAGTAGTTCCACTGGATTTTTTTTTTCTCGCCCTCGTATGATCTACGGAGGAAGTAACCATTCTTTTGTTTTATATATTTTGGTTCAGATTTTAGTGATGTACTGCGATGTGGAAGGGCTTTACGTACGTTTACCAACCGTTAAAGCTTTGGAAATTCCGGTTTTTGAAAAGTCATTTTCGCTAAAAAATTTGGTTTTTGCGAGTAATCTCAAGATTAATATTATTCTTTTGGCCCAGAAAGGAAAATTAACACTTATGTGCACGTCGTGGTGTAATAAGATAGAAAAATAGGAATGGATTGGCATCGCACCTTAACCCTTTTTCCGAACGTTTGTAGTGTTTAAAAATTATGATTATGGTGAATAAATATTTCGTTCTATAGTGAATGGTGGGGTAAAACTTATTTATTGAGAGATGAAATAAAGAATTGCAATTATATTTCTATAAATAGGAATTGAGTACGAAATATTTGTGTTGACACGAAATAGGGTTCCCATTAATTGTAGCCATGGAAATGGCCTATTTTTGAACTACGTTATTTGCGTTTTTAAAGTTAAGAACGATAAGATAATTTTACAAATGCCAAGATGGAAAATAATTATCCGGTGCAATACACTAATTATTAAGAGTAAAACTGAAATCGGAACGTGATTTGAGGTTTCATGTCAACTTTGCGTTTAATGTTTGTTTTTTTTGCGTGTTAAATATTCCAGCGTTCTTCATTTATATATTACGGCAACCAACGTTTTTTATATTCGATATTACACGTAGGTCGTACAGGTGTGAGAGATATCTAATGCAAAAGATATCGAATAAGATATTTTGCTACTAAGGTATTATGCCAATGTCACCTTTTATTTCGTCCATCAGACAGGTATTGTGAGTGACCTCAGGAGAAAATATGTTTGGAAAATGTATTGAACTGAATAATAAAGTGTGATTTCACAATATAGTTTTGTTGTATGGCTTTCAGGAGACACTGAAAATACTTTTCCTCTTCACATTATAGAAATTATGCTGGGAAGTAACCGAAACCGCGTTGCTGACGTCACCTCTGTGTTTTCTCCAATTTATTATTATTATGGCGCACGTGCACAGGGTATGGCTCTCCCACACACGGGGCCAAGGCTTAACGCCCCATCCGAAGGACGGCGGTCTTTCCAAGCCCACCGGTGTCCCCTACTGACCGTGAGCACGGCGGAGAATTTTGCAGAGATAAATCTCACGCTGACCCAGCTGGGACTCGAACCTGGGAACTACAGAGTTAAAAAACACGACAAAGGTAAAAAAAAAAAACTAAAAAATATTTAAGAATTCTTTATATATTTATTTTGTTTAAAATCAAACCGGTCGGTTTTAATTTGAAAACTTTTAAGTTTATAAAATTAAAAATGTCTTAAAATTAATAAAAATGAAATAAAGACTTCAAGATTTTGATATCACTTGTTTGAAAACAACTCATTTGTATTCGGTTTTCACGTCTAAGGGACCTGGGTTCGAGTCCCGGGTAAGGTATGGACGTATGTGTCTTTTTTTGTGTGAGGTCCTGCCATCCTCACAGACCTTCTATTATGGCATATAAACTGACAGCTTCCTGTCAGATCTCTGTGGGAAGCAGCTGCTTGAGGGGGTATGTTGTTTTTTTTCACGTCTGGAACCAATCTGCTATTTTTTCATCTGTCTCATAACATTCGGTCACCTTCCCGCAACCTAAACTGATCCCTCTGGTTCTTTATGACGTCGCCATTTAGACCCTTGTGTGCAAATAACTACCGTTCAGAGATGAAACAACCCAACCAAACGCATATCTAATATATGGCGTATTAAAGTAATTAAAGGGGTCACCACCCTCACAGATCTTCGACTATGGCGGGTAAACTGACAGGTTCCTGTTAGATCGCTGTTGCAAGCAGCTGCTTGAGGGGGTGTTTTTTTATTCCTTTATTATATTTATGAAGATATTTTCACTCTTTTCCCTAACACGTTAAGCCTCTTTGAATTGGGAAATAAAATAATCATTAGAGGTTAAATGTTTAGGGTTTGAAATGACTCCTCGAATTTTTGCGGAGATAAATCTCAACGCTGACCCAGCTGGGACTCGAACCTGGGAACTACAGATTACGAGCCTGGCTCGCTACCGACTAAGCCACCCCCGCCGCTGCATATGTATTATGCTAGGCACGGATTTACAATTTGTTTCCTTTCTCCTCAGTGTTGTTTTTATTGCTATGTGCATGTAAAGACTTTAAGGAGACCTAAAAAAAACTTGGGCTGATAATTTTTGATATTAACTATTATGGAAATACTAAGGAAGATTTTCAGCGTAAGAACTAATTTTTCTTTTTTTCAAAATAAAACCGACCGGTTTGGTTTTAAAAAAATAAATATATAAAAGTTATATATATATATTTTTTTAAAACTTCAACGTACTGACGTCATCTCGGTGTTTTTGCTACTTTACTATTAACCCGTATTTACAGGCTGGCAGCACTAATTTTAGGAGTTCAGTTATTTCTCATGCCGCCACTCTATTTTAACTTACACTTTTATACGAGATAAGTAACATTTATATAATTAAAAATGTGTTTAAATTAAAAAAAATCAAATGAATACTTAAAGATTTTCATATGCACTGTATTTTTTTTTAAAGGTGGAAAGAAAGGAAGAAATGTTTTCTTTAAACAAGAATTTTTTTTTTATTTAGAAATCATTTCTATTAGTTCTTTTTTTTTTTATAAATTTTTATTTGTGTTGCAAGATGCATTTTTTTACTACATGACTAAAAAAGTCCTATTAAAATGAAAGATATGGTCTTTTTTGTTAAATATTTTATTTTGAAAAAATCCAGATTTAAATGTTGATTAATTTGGCATATAACATGCCATAATTCCTTTCACTAATTATTTGGGAAAAAAGTTCTAAAGTTAAATTTGGCCTCTGGATGTAAACCTGTTTTTCAGGCTAGACACTTGAAAGGGTTAAGAAAAGTTCATTCTTGTGAAAAATATCCAAATTATGATTGCTTAAAATGCTATTATATGCTTATATTTTATAATAAATGCAAACTGTTGTTTTTTTCATTATGAAACAATTTGTGATTTGTCCTTTATTTTCTCCGAAAAAATATGGTGAATAAATATATGGTGAAGCAGGAAAGTCTAATTGCTCCTCACGGCCTACAACCTCCCAATCTACATATGCGCTTAGTCCCTTCGCTCTACCCATAGATGGCACCACTTGTCGGCTCGAGAGGTGCGGTCCGCGGTGATCAGTGATGCTATTGGACGGACGGACGGACAGCCGGGCCCGTGTTGTTCGCTCGAGGGTGGGAATGGAGGCTTAAAAAATATGTCGGTCTCTGTGTGGGATAAAGTCGACTAACCGTTCAGGAGAACAGACTGATTTAACGCACACGCTAACAACTTTACCGCGACTTCGCCTACGGACTTTTGGATTCTTACGCGCGAATTACCGTGTATGAATTTCTGATTATGAAAATTATTAATAATTTAAAAAGAATACTGTTTATCGCTTCTCGGCCGACGCCCTGGAGCCTTTTCCCGCCTGATGGACTGATGCCTCCGGAGCCGCCCGCTGAGGAGCCACCCCCTTGGTGAGTATGGTACTGTCCGTAAACCGAGCAAATGCTCAACCCCCAGGGGGGCCTCTTAAAGGCTCTTTAGCTCTCCTCGAGCGGTTCGTGCGATAGCTACCGCCGTGGATGTTTGCGAATTTTCGCGACTTGCACTTTTAGTGCCGTCGCTCGACCGCAATTTCCCACGTTTTCTTGGCGGTACCTGTCACTTATTCAAAACGCCAGAAGCTGATCATCGTCGCCATTCGACACAGCGGTGGTGACGGAGGACTTTCTGACGACTTGCCTCCTGGTTCTGCACTGTTCCCAAGGCACATCGAACTCTCCTTCAATAGATGCTTTGTGAAGATCCTCCTCCATCTGCTCCCATCGGCTGATAGCCACGGGATTTTCGGAGCAGAGAACCTGCACCTGCACCACAAGTAGCTGTCAGCTGGCTCATCTTCTATTAAACGACACGTTTTCTTCATGTAGTCACTGCCATCAGCTGAATTTGATGTGGATGCCCTCTGCTGACCGTTTTGTCTTCTCTACCGACTGGCGTGGCTTGGTGCTTCATTTGCCCTCTCTAGTGGGCGATGCTGACCGTGGCGACTGACACCCTGATTCCAGATGCTGAGGGGCTCCCCTTTCCTTTCTGAAGGGTGTACTTTCACCTACCAGGCCACCGTGTCTTTAGATGTTCTCCAGCTCTTCTGATTCAGAGCCGAACCCAGACGTACCTGTTGTCCATCATGTTTCTTCCAGGTTTGATGATCTTCACGTAACCCATCACCAGCTATCTATCACCGAGGACATTCTTCACCTGCATTTGCTCTACCGACTTTTTTGGTGTGGTGCTTCGTCTTGCTCTCCCTAGTGAGCGACGCTGACCGCAGCAGTAGGTACCCTGATCGCAGTATTCGAAACGTTTCCTTTCCACATACTGAGGGTATGGCTATAACTTACCACACTATTGGTCTTTAGACGAACTCTCCTATTAATTCAGGATGGTTCAAGGTTCTGTTCACGATCCAGGCTTCCTGTCTGCCGTTCATCCTGAGCTCCCTTGCCCAGTTCTTCGGATTGTGCCTGTGTCCTCTGTGATTCATCGAGTTCCCTCAGTTACCCTTCAATGCGACATTACTTGAACTCTCCACACGAACAATAGAATCTCTGCTTCTGGGAACTTACTCGTCAACGCTGTTTTTTCGCCTTCCTTGGACTGGATGCTGAGAAGCCTCGAAATCACCTGCATCGATTTCCTGATTGCAGTTTCCTGTCACGCCTGCTGATGATGTTTGTCTTTTTGAGCTCCCTTGTTCACAGACCTTGTTTTGCACGCTGTGACCTGCTCCTTCCAGTGCACCGCGGATGCCTCCTCGGAGCTACGCTGTTGTCATCCGCCTCTGCTTCTTCTCCAGCTCTCAGGGATGTCTGACGAGTTTTCTTTGTTGCTACCATCCGGCTTCCTCGTCGTCCTTCCTTCCTTCCGACTTTTCTTCTAATGTAAATGAGGCTGAAGATTTTGTCGGTGAAGATTTATGCTGTGCCTCATCTTCTTCCTTTATTGTAGATCATTTTCGTAACTCTTTAAGTGAGTTTGCAATTTTGTTAGCAGGCTGAAGATGCTGTTTATGAAGACCTATGCTGTGCCTGCGAAGAAGATTCTACTATATTTCTAAAAAAACCCTGTACTCTGAATATTATTGCTTCAATAAAGCTTTTCAAATCTGTTCTTATCAGCTTAATATCTGATACGATTTCTATATGAAATCAAGATATTAATCTTATTTTTGTAGTTCGACGGAGTGCTTTGAGCTTGCTCAACCTCTGTCACGGGTTGGACCGGTATTGCACTACTTCCGGTAGCGGCCCACATATTTAATCCAAAATTAGTACATGCAACATTTAAAGTTCTTTAGTAATCGTATCAGATGTAAAGCAAAACAGGAAGTCCGTCTGATGTATTTTTTTGAAAAGTCCGTCGGATGCCGGGAAACGCAGTCGCAACCACCTCCACCCGCCCATCCTCACTTCGCCTGAATCTCCCTTTGCCTTATTCATCCCCACCCCACACACCCAGCAAGTATTAACATGGCCATCTGAGAAACGCACTCGCCCAACAATTCCAGCCCCTGACAACATAACCCCCCCCACACACACACATCGTATAAACGTACCCTAACACCTAGCATTCACAAAAAGAAATAGAAATCACGAAGCCTAGCCATAGCCAACAAAGAAAAAAATATACAATACTAATGCTTTATACCTCTAATTCCCTTCACCATAGAAAGCCTATTATCCCCTTAAAAACCTTTTCTATTAGAATAATCCTTTTATCAACTTCGAATTGTTTTACATTACAAATTCACTCACTACTTTCCAAACTCTATCTCCATTTGTCAGTCCCGGTTCTTAGCGAAACAAACCGGGCTATCCAAAAATATTCCATCGGTAATTAGAAATTTTTCATTTGTTTGAAAATTTCAATGGGCAAGGTCTACTTTTGAAATCTTAAACACTGCAGTGAAGTGAGGCCACTACACCCCCCTCCCCTCCCACAGCTCCCACAATTAGGGAGGGGGGCGGAAAATGCGGCCACCAACACACTACAGTATTGCTCTATGCTGGTGTCTACTCATATGGCCAAATGCGACCAGTGGGGGCAGATACCTTGCAACCTGTTTACTCAAACTTGTTAAAACAAACCGAAAAGAGAAATTGTGGGGGGCCATGAGAATGCAAATTGCAAGAGAACCCCATGGCTGATTCCCACAAGTAAACACTCTATGAACTGTTAAAAATATGCATTGTCTTATGATAGGGTTAAAAGTGATAAAAAAATTGGTTACGATAAGGGGGGGGGGGCGCTAAAGTTCTGATAGTGTGTAATGGGTTTGAAACAAAAGGAGTTAATTGAAGCATATGGGTAAAGTAAAAAGGCAAGGATAATTTGATAGTGAGAATGAAAGGTAATATGAAAAAGGAGAGGTGGCAAGAGAAATAGAAGGGGGGGGGGGGAAAGAATATAACAGGGGGGGAGGGACTGAGCGAAAGGTGAGAAGAGGAAAGAAGAAGGAAGACAGGAAAAATAATACAAATGAGTGGAGCAAGAAGGAAGTGTGAACTGATTAAATATGTGGTAAACACCACAAAAGAATATATTTATCATGTGCAAGGACAGACTTGTGTCTCTTTCTATAAACTTTCGTAATCAATTTAGTTTTTTCCAAAATAGCCGTGGTGGTATGTTCGTGCTGTAGTTGGCATCTGGATAACTAAATTTGGTATTTAACAATGCTAATTACCAAATTGATGATGTAATGTTTCTTGTTGGGGTACTGTTGTAAATCATGGAATCTAACTGCTCTTAACAAAGGTCTTGCTATCTGGAGCCATTGGCTTACTTTTGTCCAGATCTTGATAGCATACCAGCAGTGGTAAACTAGATGATCAATACTTTCTCTGGTAGGGCATCTAAAGCAATTATGAGAAGCAATGAAGCCACAATGTCTTCTTCTCGAATTTGTGTAAACAATATTATGAGCTACATTCCAATTAAAATTCCTCATAGTTTTCTCAATGTCTGTGCTGGCAATGTTGGTCCAGGCCTTAGGCCAATTGATATTTGGGTATAACTGTTGAAAGTTGGTAGGGTTGAAAGTCTGGATAGTTGTGTATAGCTGTGTTTTATTAATAGGGTTGGGGATTGGACCTTTTTTGTGTACTAGTGTAACTATGGAAGGTAGAAGTTTGTAATTTGTGTTGTGTTCTGTGTTTTTGGGCCCATTATAACTGTTATGTGTGCATATGTGTTTGGTGTGAAAGAAGGCAAAGTAATTCAAGAGAAATAAAGAGGGGACAGTAGGTGTGCTTAATATTCTTTGTATATGTTCTAAATAAATAATCTTTGACATTGTGGTAATAATTGGAATGGCAAGTCCACCCAGGTTGATTGGATTTTGTGATGTTTCACGTTTAATCAACTCTGGCTTGCCATTCCAAATAAAGTCATAGATAAGTTTGTTTCATTTGTTTATGTGTGTCTTGTCAGGAGGATTTACAGTGGCTATGTAGGTGATTTTGGGAATTATGCTGGATTTTATGAGTTTAGCTCTGTTATACGTAGAAATTTCGTAATCCTTCCAATTTGTAATTGTGTTTTCTATATTATTTAATAAATTTGTATAGGTTTGTTTACAAAATCCAAATCTATTATATTGTATTCGTAAAATTTTGATAGGGTCATCTGTACAACCAATCTTTGTCAGGAATGACCTGTCCCATGTGCCCCAACATAGGGAAGCTGTTTTACTGGTGTTAAGGGACAGGCCTGTAGTTTTAGAGAAAAGATCATAAATTTTAAAAACTCTATCTATGGAAAACTCATTTGTTGTAAAAAGAACCAGGTCATCAGCGTAGGCTGAAACTTTTAATCTGTTTCTGGTTCCTGGTATGGGGATTCCAGAAATCTGCGTATCATTTTGTATATGTCTAATGAAAAAGTCATTAACTACAACAAAAAGCAATGGTGACAGAGGGCATCCTTGCCTCACCCCTCTGTTCCCTGCTATTTTGTTAGAGAAATGTCCATTGAGATGAACAGTGTAGTGTATGTCCGAATAAAGTGTATGTATAATGTTAATAAATCGGGGTCCAATACCATATATTTCTAGTGCAGTGTATATTGCTTCCTGTGATAGCGAGTCGAGTTCAAGGCCTTCTTCTGATCTAAAGATATAATGGCAGCTCTTATGTTTTTGTGACTGATATATTCTATTATGTCTGTGAGGAGTCTGTTATTGTTATGAATGTGTCTCTTGGGGACTGCACAGGATTGATAAATTGAAATTATTTCTGGCATTGCCTGTGTTAGTCTGTTGGTGATAATTTTACTGAGTATTTTGTAGTCTGTTTAAAGAAGTGTTATGGGTCTCCAATTGTCTAATAAGTGTGCTTGTTCAGGTTTTTTGCATAGCAGTGCTATTTGACCTGTTTTCATGTCTTGTGTCATTTGTTTCAGTGTTATTATAGTGTGTAAAAATTCTGTATAAGGTATTTCTAAGATATTCCAGAATGTTCTATAGAATTCTATAGGAAGACTATCTATTCTGGGGCTCTTCTTTAATTTAAAACTGAAAATAGCTTGTTTAACTTCTTGTATTGTAATATCACTTTCTAACTTGTCTTTTGTGTGTGGAGAAATTTTGTTGGCAAATTGTTCTGTTTCATAAAGTTTATTGGTGTCTGTCTGTCTGTCTATGTCGATATTGTTTGGTATATTGTTCATGTATGTGTTTTAAGATAATTTGTGTGTCATGTGTTCTTAATCCATTTACTTCTAATTCAGTTAGGTTTGTGTTTTGTCTATTTTTATGTTTTAATCTGGTAAGTAAGTTGTTGCAATTTTCTTCTTCAGCAATTTGGACATCATGATTTCTCTCTATGATAATATGTCCCTGTTGTTTGTATAATTGCTGAAGATTGTGTTTAAGTTTGTGTATCTGTTGTTCGTGATATGTGGTGTCTAATCTCTGTTTTTTAAGGAAGTGTGTACCATTTGTGGCTGCTTTTAAAAGTGCTTTGGTTTCATTAATTTCATTTTTTAGGTGTTGTGCTTTAAAGATACCTTCTGTTCTGAAGAGTCTTCTAATTTTAGTTTGTAAATTTTACCACCAGTTCTGATCAAACTTGGTGGTCTTGTTGACATCCTCATTAATGCAGTCAGCAATTTTTTCCTGTATTTCCTTGTCTTCTAGGAGTGTTGTATTCATCTTCCTGTGTTCTCGGGTGTAAATCAAAGTGTGCATGCACAAGGAGGTGATCACTGACCTCACACGTATGCGAGTTGATATCAGTAGTGTAGCTTCTGTAGTATGTCTTGACAATGTTTCTGCTGACTAATATTTTATCCAGCCTGGAACCTGTTTTATGTGTTTTGTCAAATCTTGTATGGCCTGCACTGTATGGGTTCATATGCCTCCAAATGTCAATGAGGTCCATGTCATGTACAAATTTTGAAAAATGAGGTGCCTGTGAGGTAGGCGTGTAATTTGTAGCAGGAACTCTGTCCAGGTGTGGGGCAACAATACTGTTAAAGTCCTCTCCAATTATAAGTCCATCATAGTTGTTTTGTATGTGTTGTCTTAAGTCTTGATAAAAATTGTAATGTGATGTGGTATGTTTGGGTAAATATACAGTGATGAGTTTAATAACATAGTTGCGAAATTGAATGTCGACTGATAATATTCTGCCCTCAGTGTCTGTGTTGTATCTGAGTAGCTGTATGTTTCTGTTGTTGTGGTTAATAATTATGCCTACTCCTCTGCTCATAGAGGTACCATTTGAGAAGTAGGATAACTGTGGAAACAAATGTCTAAAATGTAGTATTCTTCTAGTGTTGGGGAAATAAGTTTCTTGGAGAAACAGAATGTCACAATCAGTCTGCATAAAGTGACCAATGATGACACTCTGTTTCTCCAGTGTAAAGCCTCTCACATTGAGGGACTGACACCTTAGTGTCTATCTGAATATTTGCAGTAATTGGCCATAAAAGAAAAAGGAAAAAAATGCAAACAAAAAGAAGGGGAGGAAAAGAAACCAGAGAGATCCAATAATAAAAAAAGGAGACTCCATATACAGTAGACCAGAAGTGGCAGGCCAGTAAGGGTCCACCAAAAAGTAGGAGAAAAAAAAGAAATAAAATAAGAAAAAGAAAAAAAATTTGGCTACTTGGTGGCCTGAACTGACCTGTCACACAACATTTTAAAAAAAGCAAGATAGTCAAATTAAAAATATCAATTAGTAAAATAATAAATTTAAGAGTGCCAAGATAATAAATATTTTTGTCACATATTTTCTTCAAGACTTGTTGGACACATGAATGTAATTTAATGGCACCTAATAAATTGACAAGTTCATGTGGATTAATTTTTTTTCGAGTAAAGATGATGGTATAATTAGTGAGGATAGAGTTGAAGAAGTAGTTATGATTCAGTTTCTTCATATTATGAATAATGTCTGGAAATGTGCAACACAAGTAGATGAGACTTTGTAGCAGTAATGGCTATAGATGGATGAAAGTTTAAAGTTTTACAGTACTGTTCTTTATTTTTGCTAGGTAGAACTTAAGAATGATATCCATGTTTGGAGTTATTTTTTGTTAGTTTGCCAGAGAGATAATTTTAACACATTATTGTTTTCTGAACATATGAGTGAATAATGCAAGTCAAAACAAAGTGTAAGATAGTTGTTATAATAAAAACAAATATATAAAAATCAACCAGATTGCTCGGAAAGATCCAGATGTAGTAAAGTAGGAGAGGAGTAATTATGTATAAATAAATGTTGGAGAAGAAATCAATGTGAGAGACTGTCATGTACTGTTGTTGTGGCAATGACAGGTGTGATGTGGGGATGTGTGAGTGGGATAAATATAGGAGAAAGAATCATAAAGATATACCAAATTATACAAACATTTAAGTTGCAGCAAAGGAATTGACACCCAAAGGTGATATAACAAGTGAGGACTAACAGAGAACCCTTGTAAAGGGCCCCTGTGTCAGCAGCCACTTTAGAGTTGCTGCAAAAGGAAACAATACAATGAGTAAAATAATAAATAACTCTTAAAATCATAAGATTAAAATACTTTTCAAGTAATTTTAGATAAACATAATTATGTCCCATAAAGGTTCTGGATAAGTAATTGTGGTATGTTTTATTACTATTCTCAATTAGGGAATGATACTCACTCACAGGTGAGTAATTGAAAAAATGAATATATAGAAAATTTGTTAGATAAATAAGGAAAAAGAAATGTAAATAGATAATAAGGTAAATAAAATGAATATAATACCTGTTATAATTACTGTTTTTTTAAAAAAAGCCTGGCAAATCTTGAAAGTTCTTTAGAGAAAAACTTAAAAACATAGTACTTATAATTTAACAACTTGGAGTACTTAAAGTCCAAAAGGCCACTCCCATGAGTGGCATAATACAGAAAGAGGGGAAAATAAAGGCCAACAAAGGGCCTGAGGGAGGGTTCAGTCTTCCATACCACTCGACGAAGCATCAATGTCGGTGAGGAAGAGGTCATTGGCCAGGTCAGGCGTGCCATGCTGCACCGAACTTTTTGCTTCGTCGGTCAAGAAGTCTGCAAAACTTAATTTCTTCTTGGGTTTTAATTTCTCTGTCTTTTTGTTTTTCCTTTGCTTGCTGGTTGTAAGAATTTTTTTTTTTTCTTCTTTCATTGGCTTTCAGATTTTTTTTGCCAACTTTCTTTTTAAATTTTGCTTGGAGCTGTCGGTTTCTTCAATGTCAGTTGACATTCCTTCTTCTATGTTTGAGGTCGATTGGACCATTTCACAAGAATTTTTTTCCCCTGTATTGGGCTCGTTATTTTGTACTTCTTCTTTTTGTATTTCCTCAACTTCCTGATTTTCTTCCACTGCACGTGGGGTTTCAGGAAAAATTGTTGCATCTGTGTCCTTCTCTATTTGAGGACTCTGGGAGGGGCTTGTTTTCGCATTTTCTTCGTCTTTCTTGATAACCTCTGTGGTGCTATTCAAGGGGTTATCGCCCTTACTACTAGCTTCCGAGGTTTTAACTTCCTCTCTAGTATTCTCAAGCTTATTGGAGCTTCCTCCGTCTTATCCTTGATTTCCTCGGTAGGTTCAACATTGACGCGAGCGCTGCCGCATTGGCGAAAGTACGCCGCGTGCACTCGTAGCGTTTGTGCGCTACGTCGCGGCAGTTCCCGCAAGGCTCAACGCATTTATCGTAGACGTGTCCTACGCCTTTGCAATTACTGCAGATCTCTACTTCACAATCGCTCGCGACATGACCACTCTGGTTGAATTTCTTGCACACTTTTTGCAATCCAGAGTATGAGACCATGCCGTTGAAGCGTCCGATCTTGAAGAAATTAGGGATCGGCTTGGTCATTGCTATTTTGATCACTCTTGTTCCCGTATAGAGATGCGACATTTCTTCGTCTTTATATCTCTCACGGACATTGGAACTTATTTTGCCATATTGACTGAAATGGCTCGAAATGACTTCCGAGTCCATTTCAATCGGTAAGCGCTTAATATATACAATCGTCTCATCGTTGTCAAGGCGATTAACCGAAGTCGTAACTCCTTCCAATACATACGGGGACTTAGTGACATAACTCATCACAACTTCTTGTTTGACGAAGGTTATATATGCCACTCCAGGAGCGACGAACTGCACAGTTTCAAGTGCCCCTTTCCCATCTTTTTTCATAATGTCCTTGGCTATCGTTTTATAGTCCAAGGACTCGTGTTTGAAGCAGCAGGTGAGTTTACGCTGCAACCGCCGCTCGGTTTCCAGCTGTTGACGGGTAGCCATGTTGGCCCCGTAGCAATGGCCGCTGGCACCAACTTGTAAACAAGTTCACGTCAAACCGAAACCACTTAGAGAAACGAAGAAAAACACTGAAAAAACTCACTAAAACTGGTGGAAAGTTCTCACATCAGTCAATGACTTCAATACAGCATCGTTTCTCAAGCTTCAAGAATGATATTTTTTTAAGAAAGAAGGCTACGCTTTAGAAAATTTTTTCATATTTATTAATATACAACTCTACAAGGAATCCTAATGTCATTCGCAGCATTTTCGACGCCTGGAATCGAAATCAACGAAATTTGTGAATGGCGCGGTGGCAACGTGCATGGCGCTAATGAAAAAAGAAAAGGCTATGCAGAAGGCAGGCAAAAGGAAAAGGCGATGCGGAATGGTAAAAGGTGGTGGGAGAGAGTAGCATGAGATCCAGAAACAGAACGCATGCAGTGGAAAAGGGGGAAGTCGGTTATTCGCCGTCTCATGGCCCAGTGGTTAGCGCGCTTGGCTACTGATCTAAGGGACCTGGGTTCGAGTCCCGGGTAAAGCATCGCTGTTTGTGTCGTTTTTCTGCTGACGGACTTCTGTGACAAGCAGCTGCTTGAGGGGGTGTTTTATTTTAATTTTTTCATTTAATAAGGCTATCGGGTGTGCACACTCAGTTTGCAAAAATACCACGACAAAAGTTGCGAACCCGTAGTGCAACATAAATAGTTACCACATACTTTTGCTGCTAGTGTGTTGTTTTCTTCATTATTAACAATACTCCTGTTACTTCTTCTTTTCCAATATCATTTCGGTAACATTTTTATGATCTGTACAGTTGGTTTTTGACGTTTCATTTGCCAGAAGAGTTACATGGTCCCTGATAGTCAGCGAGATTTATCTTTGACGGTGATTGTGCCATATATATATATGCATACTAGTTGGTGTTTTGCCATATGATTACTTATTTTGGTTGCATTTGTATTTCGAAAGGATATTTCATTAACGAGTCCATAATTTAGTTTTTTGGGTAGAATGCAATTTCCTCTGTGTCATTGTTTTATTTATTAACTGTTTCCTTTTATTCCCATAGCTGGAGTGCGATTACTTCTGTGAAAGTGGTTGTTTGTTCGACTGAAGGCTCGTTATCATGATTCTTCATAAATTGTACTGATGGGCATTCGGGGCGGAGGTGGCTTAGTCGGTAGTGCGCCAGGCTCGTAATCTGTAGTTCCCAGGTTCGACTCCCAGCTGGGTCAGCGTTGAAATTTATCGCCGCAAAATTCCCCGCCCAGCTCACGGTCAGTAGGGGACACCGGTGGGCTTGGAAAGGCCTCCGTCCGTCGGATGGGACGTTAAGTCGTGGCCCCGTGTGTGGGAGAGCCATACCTTGTGCACGTTAAAGAACACGCTGGATGACCTTGACGGGAGGCTACCATCTGTCTCCCAACAGCTGTTCCAGTGGGTTCCCTTCCCCAACCTTCTCTGAGCCTTCGGGGTCCATGTGACGTGGCCATTTACCCCATGGTGTGCAAAAAAGTGCCGCTCAGAGGTAAAACAACCCAACTGATGGGCATTTCGTACAGATTTTCTGCATAAGTAAAGTTTTTTTCCCTGCATAGTGCTGTTTCATTAAGATGATTGAAAGTGATAGTTTTCTCGAGTTTGCAAATTTGCCAGATGGATCGTAATCCGTAGATGGTGATCAATGCTTCCATTACACCGAAGCAGTGGAATATTTAACGTATTCGTAAGATCAAATGTCAAATACAGAGCACCGGATCGGGTCCCATATATCTTCCATCGGAAATAAAATTTTGTAACGGAAACTGCACGAGTATTTTGATTAGCGAACAATATATGGAGCAGTGAAAAAACAAAATTAAAAATCGAAACATTCAATTTGAAAACATTCATTCAAAATAAAAAATCGAAACAACAATCAAAGTTGCATTTATACCAAATGCAACTTTGATATGAATTGTATACAGTTTCATGATTTTTAAAACATAAACCTGATTTATTAAGTTCATTCTTGTGAAAAAAATCATAAATAAATTTTTTAAGTAATATGGTTGTTTAAAATGCTATTGTATGCTTATATTTTATAATAAATGTTATAAAGATTTTTAGTTTTAATGAAACAAATAAACGCAACCTGTTTTTTTTTTTCATTATGAAACAATTTGTGTTTTGTCGTGTATTTTCTCCGAAAAAATATGGTCACCGTACGTATATGTCGCTTGTGTAGTCGCCATGTTGGTCTTTACTTATAAAGATATTTAAACTAACACTCTAACTTTACAGTAGCCATGCGTGCAAAACACTCGGCCACGGAACGCCGGTAACCAAAAAAGTTGAAATATAAACTAGAAAGATTATTAGTTACGGAAATGTGAAAACAACACGAAACATTTAAAGAATAATAATTAATTTGATTTATAGTGCGCTTACATTTAATGCGAAGAGCAACTTTGTAGTTAACTGTAGGGCTTGAAATACGCCTTTCCGGGTGGTGACGTAGAGCAACTTGGTACTTTCTTATTAGGGTTTAAATAAGGCCAAATAATGGCGTAACCACGATCGAGCAATGGTAACTCCGGGGACCTTTCCATTGCTTAATTGAATTCGTTTGATCTTGGCGTCTGAAAATACGTAAGCTATAATTTAAAAAGTCACAAAAAAGAATATGGATTTTATATATATTTATAATGAATAGAAAAACAGCGAAATTCATTCATAAAAAATTTGTAAAAACAGTCAAACGTATTGCACTCTAGCGATTTGACTGTCACCTTCAATATTTTTTTTTTAGAATTCAGATTAAAGTCGAACACTGCAGATAAGGACAATGGAAAAAGTAACGTCAAAAGTCGAGTGTGTCAGTGAAAGAATTGATAGATAAGGGCATTATTGCTAGGGGAAAAATCGTCGGTGCCCCCCTTCCCTTGGTATCCTAAGCAGGTGCTTATATTACTTAAGGGTTAGTCCAGCCAGTGGTTGTAAACCATTAAATTCCGTGTGGTGGCGAAGATTGGAAAATAATTAAATAGATTTACCTGATGTTTTTCGAGTGGCCCAGTGCTTGGTTACACTTGAAGGGGATAAGGAATACAGTCCGTGTCGTTATTGGCGTACTAAGGTTTCGTTTTATCTCACACAACTAGGTTTATTATACTCCTATTGTTTCGCGGTAAGCAATGTGTAGGTAAATGCGATTCCACGAACTCTGTTCACTTCATCATGGTATTCACAAGGTAACTGCAATGACCGAAACGAGACGGCGCTTTCCGATAGTTTATTTACTATCACTTAAATTTGAATTCCAATAATAAGGTAATGACGTCGACACTGAGGTTTTGGAATGCAATGTTTTCTCATTCGCCGGAAGTGAGGCTGCAACAGTATTTCCTATTCGCAACAGAGGTTTACTCACTTGTCTTTATTTTATCTATTTACGTATAAACGTTGTCGAATCGAAATCAAACTCATTACTTTTAACTGTAGGATCTCTTGCAAACGTCTTTCTTAACAACGGTGATTAATACTTTTTCATGCAGTTAAATATTACACTGCAGAATTTTAATTTCCTATGTAATTATTTACTTTTAATGACGGGGTAAAAATGCTAGGACACTGATTCCTAGTATATATTGGCATGCAGATCAAAATATCGCGGTTCGATGGCACTAAATTTCATTACGTTTTACGATGAGAACGGCATGAACATGTAAAGAAAAATGAAACCTCAGAGTGGAAACAGGTTGTATGTTTTATAGGATAAAACGATAATTATTTCCGGTGTTCCATTTGCATTTTCCTCAACGCAATTCTAACGGCCACCGAATTACAAAAAATAATATGAATCGCTTTGAATATTAGTCGGTCAAATTACACCTTGGAAGTTTTCCAACCGTTCGGAGCCGCAATCGACACATCGTAATATTTTAAACCGTTCCCGAGTTACAATCCTACCCCTCTCCTCTGTTAGTATGCGACACCGATGGCCTTGGAAAACCCATCCTACGGGACGTTTAGTTATGCCACCGTCCGAAAGAACATTCAGGTTGAAGCACGCGGTGGGTCGACTTACTGGACTATCCCATCTGTTTAATTTTTGCAGTGCGTGCTGTTATCGAAATATGGTCTTAGCTATCGGGAGTCGTCGTGATTTATCAGTTTAGCCCGAGGTGTGACAAGAAATGGCGTCTCTGTCGTTGTAATAACCATGGAAACGAAAATTAAAATTACTCTGTGAAAGTAAATAAGTCTAGTCTCTTCGGAGGGATTGCAGAAGTAGGGTAAATAGAAATATTTTTATTGTGTTTATTACTTTTGTGTGTAACGTTTAATTGCACGCTATTATGTTGAAAAAGAAATGGGAAATATAAATATCCAACAACCGTTAAAAAATTGAAAAATAATCAATCTTTAAAAAAGTGTAATTTCTTTTTAAATACTGTCGTTAACGAAATATTTTGGCACCATTCCAGTTTTTTCCTACTT
>JAWZYU010001465.1:0-26561 GCA_038380435.1 Ryuthela nishihirai
ATTTTGGGGGTTGATTAAGTTTTAAGTCATTATTGGGTTGGGTTGGGTTGTTTCACCTCTGAGCGGCACTTTTTTTTGCACACCATGGGTTAAATGACCAGGTCACAAGGACTCCGAAGGCTCAGAGAGGGTTGGTGAAGGGGACCCACTGGAACAGCTGTTGGGAGACAGGTGGTAGCCTCCCGTCAAGGCCATCCAGCGTGTTCTTTAACGTTGGATTGTTTTACCTCTGAGCGGCACTTTTTTGCACACCATGGGTTAAATGGCCAGGTCACAAGGACCCTGAAGGCTCAGAGAAGGTTGGATGACGGGACCTACTGGAACAGCTGTTGGGAGACAGATGGTAGCCTCCCGTCAAGGCCATCCAGCGTGTTCTTTAACGTGCACAGGGTATGTCTCTCCTGCACACGGGGCCACGGCTTAACGTCCCATCCGACGGACGGCGGCCTTTCTAAGCCCATCGGTGTCCCCTACTGACCGTGGGCAGGGCAGGGAATTTTGCGGAACGAATTGATCTGTGGAAATTGCGAAAAAAAGTCATGAATGTTTTTCTAGTCTCCCCAGGTCAATCTCACGATCGGAGACCCCCCCTCCACACAGTACACCCCATAACAAAAGTCAACATCCGATGATTTTCAGCCTCACGGTACAGTCGCTCCAAAAAAAAAATACCCAATCACTGGTTGATTACAGAATACAGAAAAAATATCTGGCAAATTTTTCGTTTTTAAGAAATTGGTTATCTGGCAACCTTCGTGTCACGTGACACGAAAGGAGGCCAGATCACTAATTTCTAAGAAAAAAGAAATTGTTGCCAGATATATATATATTTTAATTCTGTACTCAACCATAGTGTTCGGAGTATATGTGCAGAATTCAGAAAAAAATATCTGGCAGCCATTTTTTTTTTTTTAGAAATTGGTGATCTGGCAACCTTCGTGTCACGTGACACGAAAGGTTGCCAGATCACTAATTTCTAAAAAAAGAAGAAAGAAATCGTTGCCAGATATTTCTTCTGTATTCAAACCATAGTGTTCGGATATTTTTCCTGAGCGCTGTACACCCACTAATAAAGTAATCGAGCTTTAATATATTTTCTAGTCCCCCCAGTTTCACTCTCGCGCTCCACCCACTAATAAAGGTCATCAACATTTGATGTTTCTGCGTCATCCGCGAGAGTTGATCAGCTTTTAGATCATGAATACGCGTGCCCTCAAATTTGAATCACAAAAATTCCATTCCATATATATATATACAAATCTGATCTGATGGAATTTATCTCGGTGATCTCCGTAGTGTCAAAGGTGTCAGTTTTTCCTCCTTCCTCCCCCCCCCACTTTTCCGATCCAAATATAATTGAAGCTCCATTTTTGGGTCGACAGGTGGTTCCAGGTTTGCAGTAGGAGATTTGCAAAAATCAAACGCGATACAGGCGATGAATTTGAAAGTTGGAGATCAGTTTTGTTTTTTTTTAGAAATGCTATCTAATAGGAATAGTACCGTTCGTAAAATGTGTTATTCTGGATATAAAAGGTGCGAGGGTGGCTCAGTCGGTAGCACGCCAGGCTCGTAATCTGTAGTTCCCAGGTTCGAGTCCCAGCTGTGTCAGCGTTGAGATTTATCTCCGCAAAATTCCCCGCCCTGCCCACGGTCAGTAGGGGACACCGATGGGCTTGGAAAGACCGCCGTCTGTCGGATGACACGTTAAGTCGTGGTTCCGTGTGTGGGAGAGCCATACCATGTGCACGTTAAAGAACACGCTGGATGTCCTTGACGGGAGGCTACCATTTGTCTCCCAACAGCTGTTCCAGTGGGTTCCCTCTCCCAAACTTATCTGAGCATTCGGGGCTCTTGTGACCTGGTCATTTAACCCACTGTGTGCAAAAAAAGTGCCTCTCAGAGGTAAAACAACCCATCATTAAAGAACATGCTGGATAGCCTGGATGGGAGGCTACCATCTGTCTCCCAACAGCTGTTCCAGTGGGTTTCCTCACCCAACCTTCTCTGAGCCTTCGGGGCCCTTGTGACCTGGCCATTTAGCCCATGGTGTGCAGAAAAATGCCGCTCAGAGGTAAAACAACCCAACGTTAAAAAACACGCTGGATAGCCTTGACAGGAGGCTACTATCTGTCTCCCAACAGCTGTTCCAGTGGGTCCCCTCCCCGAACCTTCTCTGAGCTTTCGTGGTCCATGTGACCTGGTCATTTAGCCCATGGTGTGCAAAAAAGTGCCGCTCAGAGTTAAAAGAACCCAACGTTAAAGAACGCGCTGGATGGTCTTGACGGGAGGCTACCATCTGTCTCCTAACAGCTGTTCCAGTGGGTCCCCTCCTCCAACCTTCTCTGAGCCTTCGGGGTCCTTGTGACCTGGTCATTTGTGCCCATTGTGTGCAAAAAAGTGCCGCTCAGAGGTAAAACAACCCAACGTTAAAGAACACGCTGGATGGACTTAACGGGAGGCTACCATCTTTCTCCTTACAGCTTTTCCAGTGGGTCCCCTCCCCCAACCTTCTCTGAGCCTTCGGGTTCCTTGTGACCTGGCCATTTAGGTGTACAAAAAAATGCCGCTCACAGGTAAAACAACCGAACTTTTAAAATAAATACCAACCGCTAGAATAATTATGTGGCAAAAAAATTAATAAGCTTTAAATTTTTACGATGATTTTATTACATATTTAGCACATATTTTGTTATGACAGCTAGTTTGATACGGATTTTGAAATTTTCTCAAATTCTCTATAAATTTCTCAGTATTACTATAAAAAAAAACAAGCCCTCACTTTAAACAGAATATAAAAAAAAAATTCTTAAAACCTTGTTACTTAAAGTTTTCAAATTTCATCCATTTTTTGAAGGTAAAAGCTAATTTTCACGCATACCTCCATAAAAAAAAAAATTTTATTTCTGCAAAGAGTTTTCGAAAGAACGGTCAAAAATATCACACAGAAAAATTTTCAAAAATTTAAAAAAAAATAAAATCCCCAATCTTTAACTCGGTAATTAACGCGCGCTTCCTTCCGCCGCCTCCAGATGGCGCCGTCGACGTCTCTGACGTCGTCGTCCACGTGACCCCGCTCCGCCAGCGGACTACCGAGAGAAGCGTGCGTCGCCCGCCGACAGCCCAAAGAAAGGCGAAACAGTTTTTGGAGTGTTTAGGAGTTTTGCGTTCGTATATTAGACAGATATATTTTCCAACTAAAACCGAAATCTCTTCTGGAAAAATCGTTATTTTTGTGGTCCTAAGAAACCGGACCTAACCGGATTTGAGAGATGTTTTTCCATGGGTTACCAACTTTGGACCTTCTGATAAGGTAAGTGTGGAAAAGTCCTCCTGATTTTTCTCGTCCAACTTTTCGTCCGCCGCGCGGAGTCTCGCGATCGATAAGTACGCGGACGCTCTTTGCAGGAGAGCGTCTACTTAGGGCCCAGGCGGCGCTAGCGTACGAACGAAGCAACGACCATCTGGATGGACGCATATGGCTGCTGTCTCGTAGAAACTGGGGTGCAGAGGGTGTGTTGGAATGCGTTGTGGAATCATCCCGCATTTGTGTTGGGGGGGGGGATTCGTTTGGGTTTTTTTGTTTATAAATGTTGGGTAGTGTGGATTAGCTAAAAGTGTGTGCTATTTGGAGTTGGGATTTTCTAGTGAAATCACGATGTTTTTAGGTGTCACGGAACTTATATTTGTGTTTTTCCCCAGTTGTGTGTGTGTTGGAGAAGGAATTGTTTGAGTTTTTGTGTATTTTTTGTTTATAAATGTTGGGTAGTGTGGATTAGCTAAAAGTGTGTGATATTTGGAGTTGGGATTTTCTAGTGAAAATCTTCTGATTTTTTTTTTAATGGATGTAAAAATATGGCCGTTCCGTGGCCGAGTGGTTAGCGCGCTTGGCCACTGATCTAAGGGACCTGGGTTCGAGTCCTGGATAAGGCATGGATGTATGTGTCGTTTTTCTGCTGAGGTTCTGCCATCCTCTCAGATCTTCTATTATGGCATATAAACTGACAGGCTCCTGTCAGACCTCTGTGGCAAGCAACTGCTTGAGGGGGTATTTATTTTTATTTTATAAAAATATGGGTAGAAAGTGAAATCACGATGTTTTTAGGTTTAACAAAACTTAGATTTGAATTTTAGTGATAGCTTTAATAATTCGGTTTAACAATATATCCTCGATTTTTGTTCATAGTTTGTTGATAATCAATTTCGATTACGAAAATCTTCATTGCTGTCATGCTTTTGGCTTATTTTAAACGTGAATAATCCATATTAGGAATTTTCAGTGAAATTTGTGGGAATGAAAAATTAGTCTAAGTATCTTTTTTTGAGTTGTTGTTCAGTTGGGTTTTTTTTAATATCTTTACAGTGAGGCTTAGATCGATAACTTTCAACGATCTTGATTAAGAATATTCAACAGAAAAATTGTTCTTTATCCTCGTGATGGGAACTTTTCTCTAACGAAAACATTGACGCTTTTAATAATTTCTAAAATGGTTTTAACCCTTAAGTACCAATGCTGTGACAGAATATTCTCTGCCAGATCACTAATTTCTAAAAAAAATCGTTGACAGATATTTTTTCCTGAATTCTGTAATCAACCATAGTGTTCGGATACTTATTTGAGCGACTGTACTTGGTTTGTGTGTTTTCAATCCATTTTACTGTAGTTTGATTTGCATTTCATTTCATTCGATAGTTGCACGTGATCTGCCCCTAGAAACCCAAAATCAATTTGCTTACTTATGCACAACCAAGTTCCTTAGCAACATAACAGTGTAAGAATTCACAATCAATTTGCTCAGTTGTCACAATTAGGTGTCTCACTAGCATCACAGTGTAAGAATTCACAATCATTTGGCTTATTATCAATATAGGTGTCTGAGAAACATCACAGTATAAGATTTTCCAATCAGTTTACCTACTTGTCACATTTAAGTGTCTCACCACCATAACAGTGTAAGAATTCACAATCAATTTGCTTAGTTGTCACAATTAGATGTCTCATCAACATCACACTGTAAGAATTCACAATCAGTTTGCTTAGTTGCCACAATTAGATGTCTCATCAACATCAGACTGTCAAAATTCACAATCAATTTGCTTAGTTATCACAATTAGATGTCTCATCAACATCACACTATAAGAATTCACAATCAATTTGCTTAGTTGCCACAATTAGATGTCTCATCAACATCACATTGTAACAATTCACAATCAATTTGCTTAGTTGTCACAATTAGATGTCTAATCAACATCACACTGTAAGAATTCACAATCAGTTTGCTTAGTTGTCACAATTAGATGTCTCATCAACTGTAAGAATTCACAATCAATTTCCTTAGTTGTCACAATTAGATGTCTCATCAACATCACACTAAGAATTCACAATCAATTTGCTTAGTTGCAACAATTAGATGTCTCATCAACATCAAACTGTAAGAATTCACAATCAATTTGCTTAGTTGCCACAATTAGATGTGTCATCAACATCACACTGTCAAAATTCACAATCAATTTGCTTAGTTGTCACAATTAGATGTCTCATCAACATCACACTGTAAGAATTCACAATCAATTTGCTTAGTTGCCAAAATTAGATATCTCATCAACATCACACTGTAAGAATTCAGAATCAATTTGCTTAGTTGCCATAAATAGGTGTCTCATCAACATCATACTGTAAGAATTCACAATCAATTTGCTTAGTTGCCACAATTAGATGTCTCATCAACATCACACTGTAAGAATTCACAATCAGTTTGCTTAGTTGCCACAATTAGATGTCTCATCAACATCACACTGTAAGAATTCACAATCAATTTGCTTAGTTGTCACAATTAGATGTCTCATCAACATCACAATGCAAGAATTCACAATCAATTTGCTTAGTTGTCACAATTAGATGTCTCATCAATATCACACTGTAAGAATTCACAATCAAGTTGTTTAGTTGCCATAAGTAGGTGTCTCATCAACATCACACTGTAAGAATTCACAATCAATTTGCTTAGTTGCCAAAATTAGATGTCTCATCCACATCACACTGTAAGAATTCAAAATCAATTTGTTTAGTTGCCATAAATAGGTGTCTCATCAACATCACACTGTTGGAATTCACAATCAATTTGCTTAGTTGTCACAATTAGATGTCTCATCAACATCACACTGTAAGAATTCACAATCAATTTGCTTAGTTGTCATATTTAAGTGTCTCACCAACATAACAGTGTAAGAATTCACAATCAATTTGCTTAGTTGTCACAATTAGATGTCTCATCAACATCACACTGTCAGAATTCACAATAAATTTGCTTAGTTGACACAATTAGATGTGTCATCAACATCACACTGTAAGAATTCACAATCAATTTGCTTAGTTCTCACAATTAGATGTCTAATCAACATCACACTGTAAGAATTCACAATCAGTTTGCTTAGTTGTCACAATTAGATGTCTCATCAACTGTAAGAATTCACACTCAATTTGCTTAGTTGCCACAATTAGATGTCTCATCAATATCACACTTTAAGAATTCGCAATCAATTTGCTTAGTTGCCACAATTAGATGTCTCATCAACATCACACTGTCAAAATTCACAATCAATTTGCTTAGTTGCCACAATTAGATGTCTCACCAACTTAACAGTGTAAGAATTCACAATCAATTTGCTTAGTTCTCACAATAAGATGTCTCATCAACATCACACTGTAAGAATTCACAATCAATTTGCTTAGTAGCCACAATTAGATATCTCATCAACATCACACTGTAAGAATTCAGAATCAATTTGCTTAGTTGCCATAAATAGGTGTCTCATCAACAACATACTGTAAGAATTCACAATCAATTTGCTTATTTGCCAGAATTAGATGTCTGATCAACATCACACTGTAAGAATTCACAATCAATTTGCTTAGTTGTGATATTTAAGTGTCTCACCAATATAACAGTGTAAGAATTCACAATCAATTTGCTTAGTTCTCACAATTAGCTGTCTCATCAACATCACACTGTAAGAATTCACAATCAGTTTGCTTAGTTGCCACAATTAGATGTCTCATCAACATCACATTGTAAGAATTCACAATGAATTTGCTTAGTTGTCACAATTAGATGTCTAATCAACATCACACTGTAAGAATTCACAATCAATTTGCTTAGTTGCCACAATTAGATGTCTCATCAACATCACACTGTAAGAATTCACAATCAATTTGCTTAGTTGTCACAATTAGATGTCTCATCAACATCACACTGTCAGAATTCACAATAAATTTGCTTAGTTGCTACAATTAGATGTCTCATCAACATCACATTGTAAGAATTCACAATCAATTTGATTAGTTGTCACAATTAGATGTCTCATCAACATCACACTGTCAGAATTCACAATAAATTTGCTTAGTTGCCACAATTAGATGTCTCATCAACATCACACTGTCAGAATTCACAATCAATTTGCTTAGTTGCCACAATTAGATGTCTCATCAACATCACATTGTAAGAATTCACAATCAATTTGCTTAGCTGCCACAATTAGATGTCTCATGAACATCACACTGTAAGAATTCACAATCAATTTGCTTAGTTGTCACAATTAGATGTCTCATCAACATCACACTGTAAGAATTCACAATCAATTTGCTTAGTTGTCACAATTAGATGTCTCATCAACATCATACTATAAGAATTCACAATCAATTTGCTTAGTTGCCACAATTAGATGTCTCATCAACATCACATTGTAAGAATTCACAATCAATTTGCTTAGTTGCCACAATTAGATGTCTCATGAACATCACACTGTAAGAATTCACAATCAATTTGCTTAGTTGTGATATTTAAGTATCTCACCAATATAACAGTGTAAGAATTCACAATCAATTTGCTTAGTTCTCACAATTAGCTGTCTCATCAACATCACACTGTAAGAATTCACAATCAGTTTGCTTAGTTGCCACAATTAGATGTCTCATCAACATCACATTGTAAGAATTCAGAATTAATTTGCTTAGTTGTCACAATTAGATGTCTAATCAACATCACACTGTAAGAATTCACAATCAATTTGCTTAGTTGTCACAATTAGATGTCTCATCAACATCACACTGTAAGAATTCACAATCAATTTGCTTAGTTGCCACAATTAGATGTCTCATGAACATCACACTGTCAGAATTCACAATCAATTTGCTTAGTTGCCACAATTAGATGTCTCATCAACATCACATTGTAAGAATTCACAATCAATTTGCTTAGTTGTCACAATTAGATGTCTCATGAACATCACACTGTAAGAATTCACAATCAATTTGCTTAGTTGTCACAATTAGATGTCTCATGAACATCACACTGTAAGAATTCACAATCAATTTGCTTAGTTGTCACAATTAGATGTCTCATCAACATCATACTGTAAGAATTCACAATCAATTTGCTTAGTTGCCATAATTAGATGTCTCATCAACATCACACTGTAAGAATTCACAATCAATTTGCTTAGTTGCCACAATTAGATGTCTCATCAACATCACACTGTAAGAATTCACAATCAATTTGCTTAGTTGTCACAATTAGATGTCTCATCAACATCACACTGTAAGAATTCACAATCAATTTGCTTAGTTGCCACAATTAGATGTCTCATCAACATCACACTGTCAGAATTCACAATCAATTTGCTTAGTTGCCACAATTAGATGTCTCATCAACATCACATTGTAAGAATTCACAATCAATTTGCTTAGTTGTGACAATTAGATGTCTCATGAACATCACACTGTAAGAATTCACAATCAATTTGCTTAGTTGCCACAATTAGATGTCTCATCAACATCACACTGTAAGAATTCACAATCAATTTGCTTAGTTGCCACAATTAGATGTCTCATCAACATCACACTGTAAGAATTCCCAATCAATTTGCTTAGTTGTCACAATTAGATGTCTGATCAACATCACACTATAAGAAATTCGCAATCAATTTGCTTAGTTGCGACAATTATGTGTCTTAGCAGTATCTGTGTAAGAATCATATTCAGTTTGCTTAGTTGTCACAATTAGATGTCTCACCAGTGTAAGAATTCACAATCATTTGACTTATTGTCACAAATAGGTGTGTGACAAATATCACGGTGTAATAATTCACAATCAATTTGATTTGTTGTCGCAATTAAAATTACACTGTAAAAATTCACAATCAGTTTTGCTTTCTTGCCACATTATGTAACTAACAAACATCGCAGTGTAAGAATTCACAATCAGTTTTCTTTCCTGTCAGAATTATGCAACTGACAAACATCGCAATATAAGAATTCACAATCAGTTTGCTTTCTTGCCACATTATGTAACTGACAAATATCGCAGTGTAAGAATTCACAATCAGTTTTCTTTCCTGTCAGAATTATGTAACTGACAAACATCGCAATATAAGAATTCACAATCAGTTTGCTTTCTTGCCACATTATGTAACTAACAAACATCGCAGTGTAAGAATTCACAATCAGTTTTCTTTCCTGTCAGAATTATGCAACTGACAAACATCGCAATATAAGAATTCACAATCAGTTTGCTTTCTTGCCACATTATGTAACTAACAAACATCGCAGTGTAAGAATTCACAATCAGTTTTCTTTCCTGTCAGAATTATGCAACTGACAAACATCGCAATATAAGAATTCACAATCAGTTTGCTTTCTTGCCACATTATGTAACTAACAAACATCGCAGTGTAAGAATTCACAATCAGTTTTCTTTCCTGTCAGAATTATGCAACTGACAAACAGCGCAATATAAGAATTCACAATCAGTTTGCTTTCTTGCCACATTATGTAACTGACAAACATCGCAGTGTAAGAATTCACAATCGGTTTTCTTTCCTGTCAGAATTATGTAACTGACAGACATTGTAGTGTAAAAATTCACAATCAATTTTCCTTCTATTGATTCGAGTGTCCATCAGCATGGTAGAACACTCTCAATCAGCTTGTTTACACATATGCGTCCTACTTGTTTCATTAATTTCAAATCCTTGTTTTACAAACCTATAAACAACGAGTTTATTCACTGGAGATCAACAGATTAACATAACCAGAATCGTTTCGGTTACTCGTCCACTAACAATTTGCATGTTTGTCTAAAATCAGCTTTCGTAATTTTCCAAAATTGACTTGACTGATGATTTTAAAAGATGACAATTTACTTATAATTTTTTTTTTATTTTCATACATGGCCACCTATATTACCTCAAACTTAAAAAATCCAGAAGAGTGATTATTAATCATTCTGGAAAACTACTTACAGTTTCGTGTTATTATTCAAAATTTTGTAATTAGCTATCATTAATGTTGAAATTTTTTTTATCTATATCAGTGGTTCTCAACCTTTTATGCTTCACGTACCCCTGGAAATGTGTATATAACTGGCGTACCCCTTGTATAGATAGATAAAACTATAGTTATAGTATAACAATGGGAATAAAATAAAACATATATATATCAGTGGTTCTCAACCTTTTATGCTTCACGTACCCCCTGGAAATGTGTATGTAACTGGCGTACCCCTTGTATAGATAGATAAAACTATAGTTATAGTATAACAATGGGAATAAAATAGAACATACATATCAGTGGTTCGCGAACTTTTATGCTTCACGTATCCCCTGGAAATGTGGATGTAACTGGCGTACCCCTTGTATAGATAGATAAAACTATAGTTATAGTATAACAATGGGAATAAAATAAAACATATATATCAGTGGTTCTCAACCTTTTATGCTTCACGTACCCCCTGGAAATGTGTATGTAACTGGTGTACCCCTTGTATAGATAGATAAAACTATTGTTATAGTATAACAATGGGAATAAAATAAAACATATATATCAGTGGTTCTCAACCTTTTATGCTTCACGTACCCCCTGGAAATGTGTATGTAACTGGTGTACCCCTTGTATAGATAGATAAAACTATAGTTATAGTATAACAATGGGAATAAAATAAAACATATATATCAGTGGTTCTCAACCTTTTATGCTTCACGTACCCCCTGGAAATGTGTATGTTACTGGCGTACCCCTTGTATAGATAGATAAAACTATAGTTATAGTATAACAATGGGAATAAAATAAAACATTTATATCAGTGGTTCTCAACCTTTTATGCTTCACGTACCCCATGGAAATGTGTATGTAACTGGCGTACCCCTTGTATAGATAGATAAAACTATAGTTATAGTATAACAATGGGAATAAAATAAAACATATATATCAGTGGTTCTCAACCTTTTATGCTTCACGTACCCCCTGGAAATGTGTATGTTACTGGCGTACCCCTTGTATAGATAGATAAAACTATAGTTATATTATAACAATGGGAATAAAATAAAACGTATATATCAGTGGTTCTCAACCTTTTATGCTTCACGTACCCCCTGGAAATGTGTATGTAACTGGCGACCCCTTGTATAGATAGATAAAACTATAGTTATAGTATAACAATGGGAATAAAATAAAACATATATATCAGTGGTTCTCAATAATATTTAGTATAACAATATATAGTACAACAATGATTATTTTTACTTTGTTACTAGATCCAGCGACTTTTGAGCTCTCACGCCGTACCGCAAAAAATTTTACCGCGTATCCCACGGTGAGAACCCTTAGTCCAATGTTTCCCAAAGTGGGCGATAACGTCCCCAGGGGGGTGCTGGAACGATTCAGGGGGTCGGTATTAGCCTCGTGTTCAATTGGGGGGGGGGGGGGAAGAAGCATAAAGAAAGAAGGGAAGATAAGAAAATTTTGTCAAACCGTTCGTACATGTTTCATCTGTTTTGTAACCTAGAGTTGAAGTCGTAATGATTACTTTATTTTACATTTTTTACTCTGGTTGATTTTAATAAATAATTTTATAATTTGAAGGTGTCTTATTTACAACAACATCTTCCTTTACTATGTTGTAGGACGTAGGTGGGGGGGGGGGGGTCAGTTGGTAGCGCGTCAGGCTTGTAATCTGTAGTTCCCAGGTTCAAGTCCCAGCTGGGTCAGCGATGAGATTTATCTCCGCAAAATTCCTCGTCCTGCCCACGGTCAGTAGGGGACACCGATGGGCTTGGAAAGACCGCCATCCGTCGGATGGGACGTTAAGCCGTGGCCCCGTGTGTGGGAGAGCAATACCCTGTGCACGTTAAAGAACACGCTGGATGGCCTTGACGGGAGACTACCATCTGTCTCCCAACAGCTGTTCCAGTGGGTCCCCTCCCCCAACCTTCTCTGAGTCTTCGGGGTCCATGTGACCTGGCCATTTAGCCCATTGTGTGCAAAAAAAGTGCCGTTCAGAGGTAAAACAACCCAACGTTAAAGAACACACTGGATGGCCTTGACGGGAGGCTACCATCTGCCTCCCAACAGCTGTTCCAGTTGGTCCCCTCCCCCAACCTTCTCTGAGCCTTCGGGGTCCTTGTGACATGGCCATTTAGCCTATGATGTGCAAAAAATGTGACTCTCATAACTAAAGCAACCCAACGTTAAAGAACTAGCTGGATGGCCTAGACGGGAGGCTACCATCTGTCTCCCAACAGCTGTTCCAGTGGGTCCCCTCCTTCAACTTTCTCTGAGTCTTCGGGGTCCTTGAGACCTGGCCATTTAGCCCATGGTGTGCAAAAAAGTGCCGCTCAAAGGTAAAACAACCGATTCAAAGATTAAAAAAAAAACGAAACTTTAAAAAGAACTGTAGAACCATTTGATTGCAAAACAATGGATAAAAATGATTGTTTTATTTTATTAAAATTCGAAACCTTCCTCCTCCCCCCTCCAAATTTATTGAAACGACAATTGGAGGCACCCATCCATTCTTATTTATATCCCAGGATGGAATATATTAGATTATTTACTTATTTGCTTTTTTTCTGCATTAGAAACAAAGGTTTTAAATTCAGGCGTATAGGCAGATATAGGACGGCATTTAATGTGTCATTATTTATTCAGTCGTCACAATTCCTTTCCGAATTGTTGCCGGCCTCATTGTTTAGCAAAGTATTGTTGCGCTATATATAATATGTAATAGACGCCTCGAATGCAGTTTTGAGTCTCACGTGAATCAATAATGGAGGATTGTTTTGGATTGTATGTTTTGAGGTGGGTTGCTGGGTTGGGTTGTTTTACCTCTGAGCGGCACTTTTTTGCACACCATGGGCTAAATGGCCAGGTCACATGGACCCCGAAGGCTCAGAGAAGGTTGGGAGAGGGGATCCACTGGAACAGCTGTTGGGAGACAGATGGTAGCCTCCCGTCAAGGCCATCCAGCGTGTTCTTTAACGTGCACACGTTTAAGAACACGCTGGTAACGTGCACACGTTTAAGAACACGCTGGAATGGTAGCCTCTCCGTCAAGGCCATCCAGCGTGTTCTTTAACGTGACAGGGTATGTCTCTCCCGCACACGGGGCCACGGCTTAATGTCCCATCCGACGGACGGCGGCCTTTCCAAGCTCATCGGTGTCCCCTACTGACCGTGGGCAGGGCGGGGAATTTTTGCGCAGATAAATGTCAACGCTGACCCAGCTGGGACTCGAACCTGGGAACTACAGATTACGAGCCTGACGCGCTACCAACTGAGCCACCCCCGCCCCAAGAGGTGGGGTGCGTTTTAAAGGTAGACACGTGAAAAGCGGGAAAATATTAAATGTATTCTAATAGATTTATATATATGTACGACGTATAGTCTGGTAGATGGTATAATTTGAGATAATACCTGGTAAAAATGTCTTCTAGTCGTTGCTATCAAAACTTCCAAGAGAATTTCAATGTTATGTCAATGAGAATCTAATTTCGAAGCTCTGTAACTTCTAAAATGTGCATTTAATGGAAAAAGGTGACTGAGGATAAATTAAAGATCATAATCAAATCTATTTAAATCTCGATTTTCAAAAATATACATTCAGTATTTAAAGAGTTATGAAAGCTGGAATATTTAACAATAAATTATCTTTCATGCTGTGTCAATGGGGATCCAAATTCGAAGCTCTATAGCTTCTAAAATATGCATTGCATGGAAAAATGTGACTGAAGATAAATTAAAGATTGTAATCTAGTCTATTTAAATCTCGATTTTCAAAAATGTTTGTTTAGTATTTAAAGAGTTATGGAAGCTGGAATATGTAGCAATAAATTATCTTCGTGCTGTGTCAATGGGGATCCAAATTGGAAGCTCTATAGCTTCTAATATATGCATTGCATGGAAAAATGTGACTGAAGGTAAATTAAAGATCGTAATTTAGTCTATTCATATCTCGATTTTCAAAAATATACATTCAGTATTTAAAGAGTTTTGGAAGCTGGAATATTTAGCAATAAATTATCTTTCATGCTGTGTCAATGGGGATCCAAATTCGAAGCTCTATAGCTTCTAAAATATGCATTTAATTGAAAAATATGACGCAAGATAAATTAAAGATCGTAATCCAATCTATTCATATCTCGATTTTCAAAAATATACATTCAGTATTTAAAGAGTTATGAAAGCTGGAATATTTAACAATAAATTATCTTTCATGCTGTGTCAATGGGGATCCAAATTCGAAGCTCTGTAACTTCTGAAATATGCATTTAATTGAAAAATATGACTGAAGATAAACTGAAGACCGTAATCAGGTCTATTCATATCTCGATTTCCAATAATATCCGTTAATTATTTAAAGTGTTATGGAGGTTGGAATATTTAAGTAGAGTAATACGTCATAGTAATTTATCTCAGAAACTAAAACTTCGATAAGTATTCTTTCAAACAATATAAAAAAATTAATATACAACTTTAAAGTTTCCGTGATTATTTAAATATTAGGGCATTATGAATTACTTTTATGACAATTTAATGACGTTAAATATTCCAGCTTCCATAACTCCTTAAATACTGAACGAATATTGTCGAAAATCGAGATTTAAATAGATTGAATTACGTTCTTTAATTTATCTTCAGTCACATTTTTTCATAAAAATCTTTTTTAAGAAGTTATAAAGCTTCGGAATTAGATTCTCATTGACATGGAAATTTTCTAATGTTCTGGTAGGGCACTTTTCGCACACAATGGGCTAAATGGCCAGGTCACTTGGACCCCGAAGGCTCAGAGAAGGTTGGAGGAGGGGACCCACTGGAACAGCTGTTGGGAGACAGATGGTAGCCTCCCGTCAAGGCCATCCAGCGTGTTCTTTAACGTTGGGGTTGTTTTACCTCTGAGCGGCACTTTTTTGCACACCATGGGCTAAATGGCCAGGTCACAAGAACACCGAAAGCTCAGAGAAGGTTGGGGGTGGGGACCCACTGGAACAGCTGTTAGGAGACAGATGGTAGCCTCCCGTCAAGGCCATCCAGCGTGTTCTTTAACGTTGGGGTTGTTTTACCTCTGAGCGGCACTTTTTTGCTCACCATGGGCTAAATAGCCAGGTCACAAGAACCCCAAAGGCTCAGAGAAAGTTGGGTGAGGGGACCCACTGGAACAGCTGTTAGGAGACAGATGGTAGCCTCCCGTCAAGGCCATCCAGCGTGTTCTTTAACGTTGGGGTTGTTTTACCTCTGAGCGGCACTTTTTTGCACACCATGGGCTAAATGGCCAGGTCACAAGGACCCCAAAGGCTCAGAGAAGGCTGGGTGAGGGGACCCACTGGAACAGCTGTTAGGAGACAAAGGGTACCTCCCGTCAAGGCCATCCAGCGTGTTCTTTAAAGTGCACGCTGGATGCCGTTAAGCCGTGGCCCGCACACGGGGCCACGGCTTAACGTCCCATCAAACCAACAACGGCCTTTCAAAGTCCATCGGTGTCCCCTAATGACCGTGGACAGGTCGGGACGTTTTGCGGAGATAAAACAACCACTCAGAGGTAAAACAATCCAACCAGTGTATGTAAGACAAGAAACGACAATTAAGATTACAAACACACACTTGAGGAGTTAGTTTTTAGACATTCGAAACACGAAGCTTTCTTAAATTAGCTTAAAAAAGAAACCCAGGGTAAAGATGGTTGTTGTAAGTAAAAAAAAAGTATTCTGCCTGGGTCTGAAGTACGCGGTTTAAATACTTTGTAATCTGACTAACCGTAACATATCGTTTAGAGTGTCTTCGTCTCATAAATCAAAAAAAAAAACTGTCATTTTGCTCATCAGTTTCAAGACTACGGGGGTGAGGGGGGTGGACCCTGTCTCCTACCCCCCCCCCCCCCTTCGACTTACACCGTTTCTAAGATAACGTCACAGAAGTTTTCTCAATTGCAAAGCGTCATGAGATATATTTTAACAGGAGTTTCAGCGTATAATTTTGCAGGCTTTTAAAAAAAATATTCTGATATAGTTTTTTTTCCCATGAAGTTGAAGTAGGTTTGGGTTGTTTTATCTCTGAGCGTCACTTTCTTTGCACACAATGGGCTAAATGGCCAGGTCACAAGGATCCCGAAGGCTCAGAGAAGGTTGGGGGAGGGGACTCACTGAAACAGCTGTTGGGAGATAGATGGTAGCCTCCCGTCAAGGCCATCCAGGGTGTACTTTAATGTTGGGTTGTTTTACCTCTGAGCGGCACGTTTTTGCATACCATAGGCTAAATGGCCAGGTCACAAGAACACCGAAAGCTCAGAGAAGGTTGGGGGAGGGGACCCACTGGAACAGCTGTTGGGAGACAGATGGTAGCCTCCCGTCAAGGCCATCCAGCGTGTTCTTTAACGTGAACAGGGTATGGCTCTCCCGCACACGGGGCCACGGCTTAACGTCCCATCCGACGGACGGCGGCCTTTCCAAGCCTATCGGTGTCCCCTACTGACCGTGGGCAGGGCGGGGAATTTTGCGGAGATAAATCTCAACGCTGACCCAGCTTGGACTCGAACCTGGGAAATGCAGATTACGAACCTGGCGCGCTATCGACTGAGCCACCCCCGCTGCATTAAGACATCTCTGTCAATTTCTATCCCCTGTGGGAGGGGATCATTTTAAATATAACGACCCATAGCTTCCATTTGAAAACGAGGCTTCTTTACGTCAACAACTCGATAAAATGATTTCAATATTTATTTAATCTGTTTCATTTCTTAAAAACTTTTATTAATGATCCAATTTTCTACTCTAAAATTTTAATCTGGCCTCCTTTTTTGCGAGGCAATAACCCATTGCTTAGCGACAGATTCATTCTTGCATTTCGTCAACAAAGGAAAAACAATGAGATTCATTTTCAAACGCTGTTGGCGGTCATTGTTTAACTTTTAATTGTCGTCTCTGTTTTTAGGTTTCCACTTTTAATTGTTTGCAATTGAGAAACTATGTGATTGGATTGTTTTACCTCTGAGCGGCACTTTTTTGCACACCATGGGATAAATAGCCAGGTCACAAGGACCCCGAATGCTCAGAGAAGGTTGGGGGGGGACCCACTGGAACAGCTGTTGGGAGACAGATGGTAGCCTCCCGTCGAGGCCATCCAGCGCGTTCTTTAACGTTGGGTTGTTTTACCTCTGAGCGGCACTTTTTTACACACCATGGGCTAAATGGCCAGGTCACATGGACCCCGAATGCTCAGAGAAGGTTGGGGGAGGGGATCCACTGGAACAGCTGTTGGGAGACGGATGGTAGCCTCCCGTCAAGGCCATCCAACGCGTTCTTTAACGTTGGGTTGTTTTACCTCTGAGCAGCACTTTTTTGCACACCATGGGCTAAATGACCAGGTCACATGGACTCCGAAGGCTCAGAGAAGGTTGGGGGAGGGGACCTACTGGAACAGCTGTTGATGTGAATGCACTTTGCCGTAATAACTGCTGATTTAGAATTTGTTTCTGTTGGCGTGATGGTTTTTTGTCGGCTTTTTAGTTTTATTTTTTGTAAACTTAAGAAGTTGTGCGGGATGGTGTTTTATTTCTGAGTGGCACATTTTTTGCACGCATTGTGGATAAAAAATAGACAGGTTACAATGACCCCAAGTTCTTAGAGATGTTTGGAGGATTCTGGTTGGGTTGTTTTGCCACTGAGCGGCACTTTTTTGCACACCATAGGCTAAATGGCCAGGTCACATGGATCCCGAAGGTTCAGAGAAGGTTGTGGGAGGGGACCCACTGGAACAGCTGTTGGGAGACAGATGGTAGCCTCCCGTCAAGGCCATCCAGTGTGTTCAGCGGTCCATTGCAGAGGAATATTCTACATAATATCATGCAGACGGAATCCACCTCCACAACACATTTGCAAAGGAATATCCCACATAATATCATGCAGACGGAATCCACCACCACAAAATATTTGCAGAGGAATATCCCACATAATATCACGCAGACGGAATCCAGCACCACAACACATTTGGAGAGGAATATCCCACATAATATGATGCAGACGGAATCCACCACCACAACACATTTGCAGAGGAATATCCCACATAATGTGATGCAGACGGAATCCACCACCACAACACATTTGCAGAGGAATATTCCACATAATATGATGCAGACGGAATCCACCACCACAACATATTTGCAGAGGAATATCCCACATAATATGATGCAGACGGAATCCACCACCACAACACATTTGCAGAGGAATATCCCACATAATATGATGCAGACGGCATCCACCACCACAACACATTTGCAGAGGAATATCCCACATAATATGATGCAGACGGCATCCACCACCACAACACATTTGCAGAGGAATATCCCACATAATATGATGCAGACGGCATCCACCACCACAACACATATGCAGAGGAATATTCCACATAATATCATGCAGACGGAATCGACCACCACAACACATTTGCAGAGGAATATCCCACATAATATCATGCAGACGGAATCCGGCACCACAACGCATTTGCAGATGAATATCCCACATAATATGACGCAGACGGAATCCACCACCACAACACATTTGCAGAGGAATATCCCACATAATATGACGCAGACGGAATCCATCACCACAACACATTTGCAGAGGAATATCCCACATAATATCACGCAGACGAATCCACCACAACACATATGCAGAGGAATATCCCACATAACATCACGCAGACGGAATCCACCACCACAACACATTTGCAGAAAAATCTCTCTATCAACATTTTGAAGAATTAAACAACACAACACATCTCCCCCCCTCCCAGTAAATTTATAGGAAATGGACGTTTCAATATAGACCGTTTGGTAGTGTTCAAAGGACCGATTCTCCCGTCCAATGAGGAGCTCCCTTGACACTCGCGAACCGATTAACACCTGTTCGGGGCGGGGGTGGCTCATCGGTAGCGCGCCAGGCTCGTAATCTGTAGTACCCAGGTTCGAGTCCCAGCTGGGTCAGCGTTGAGATTTATCTCCGCAAAATTCCCTGCCCTGCCCACGGTCAGTAGGGGTCACCGATGGGCTTGGAAAGGCCGCCGTCCGTCGGATGGGACGTTAAGCCGTAGCTCCGTGTGTGGGAGAGAGCCATAACCTGTGCACGTTAAAGAACACGCTGGATGGCCTTGACGAGAGGCTACCATCTGCCTCCCATTAGTTGTTCAAGTGGGTCCCCTCACCTCAACCTTCTCTGAGCATTCCTGGTCCATGTGACCTGGCCATTTAGCCCATGGTGTGGAAAAAAAGTGCCGCTCAGAGGTAAAACAACCCAACCTAACACCTGCTCAAACATCAACTCATTTCCGTTCCCTCGTACTGTTGCCACCGCTCATTAATGTGCAAAAAGAGTCTGCTAGAATGCAGAGAAAGTTTCGGAAAAATACCACTGGAAAAGCTCAATATTTTTTTACCTCGTGATTACGAGAAATCAAGTCGATATCGAAAATAAGAATTTTAGCTAATTGTTACGCAGAAGCCTTTTGTGTTCCGTCAAAGAGTTTTCATTTCTTTCGGGAACATTGTTAGCTAGCAACAATCGTAGGATTTTCGTTCACCATTTGTTGGACATTGTTTGAGACCTTTCATTAATTGGATTGGATTGTTTTACCTCTGAGCGGCACTTTTTTGCACACCATGGGCTAAATGGCCAGGTCACATGGACCCCGAAGGCTCAGAGAAGGTTAGGGGAGGGGACCCACTGGAACAGCTGTTAGGAGAGAGATGGTAGCCTCCCGTCAAGGCCATCCAGCGTGTTCTTTAACGTGCACAGGGTATGGCTCTCCCGCACACGGGGCCACGGCTTAACGTCCCATCCGACGGACGGTGGCCTTTCCAAGCCCATCGGTGTCCCCTACTGACCGTGGGCAGTGCGGGGAATTTTGCGGAGATAAATCTCAACGCTGACCCAGCTGGGACTCGAACCTGGGAACTACAGATTACGAGCCTGGCGCGCTACCGACTGAGCCACCCCCGCCCCTTTCATTAATTAAAATCATTGTTGCTACGAGAGAATGGAATGTAATGGAATGTTTCTCAGTACCAGCTCATTACATTTTGCCGCCACGAGGGAACTTAATTTTTGCCGCCCTAAAGGAACTATATTTCTCCGCCCTAAAGGAAGTATATTTTGCTGTCCGAAAGGAACTAACTTTTTGTCGCCCTAAAAGAACTAACTTTTTGCCGCCGAAAAAGAATGAACTTTTGCCGCCCCAAAGGAATTAATTTTTGCCGCCCTAAAGTAACTAAATTTTTTTCTCCTTAAAGTAACTAAATTTTTGCTGCCCCAAAGGAATTAATTTTTGTCGCCCTAAAGGACTAAATTTTTGCCACCCCAAGGGAACTTAATTCTTGTCGCCCCAAGAGAACTTAATTTTTGACGCCCTAAAGGAACATAATTTTTCGATGCTTAAGAGAACTTAATTTTTTTACACTCTAAAGGAACTTAATTTTTGTCCTTGTAAAGTAACTAACTTGTAAAGTAACTTGTAAAGTCACCCTGAAGGAACTGAATTTTTAGCGCCCCAAGGAAACTTAATTCATGTCGCCCGAAGAGAACTTAATTCTTGTCGCTCCAAATGAACTTAATTTTTGACGCCCTAAAGGGAACTTAATTTTACCACCCTCAGATACACTAATTTTTTTGGTACACAAGGTAACTTTAATCTTGCTTACCCCCCCCCCCCCAAAAAAAAAAAAAAAATTACTCTCCTCAAGTGAATTTCTATTTTACCGTTAGAATAGATTTAATTTTTGTTCCTTTAACCGATCTTACCATTTTCATGTTCGTTTACTAGGAATATCGCTCATAGATTTAGATGAATTGGCTAAAGGAATATGAAGTTTTGTTTACAGAGCAGGAATATCACATGCGGATTTGGAACTATTAGTCCACGGAATATGTACATTCGTTTACAAAGTAGGGATATCGCTCTTAGATGTGGAAGTATTAGTCCACGGAATAGGAACATTCGTTTACAGAGTAGGGATATCGCTCGTGCATATAGAAGTATTAGTCTACGGAATATGAGCATTCGTTTACAGAGTAGGGATATCGCTCGTGGATATAGAAATATTAGTCCACGGAATGTGAACATTCGTTTACAGAGTAGGGATATCGCTCGTGGATATAGAAGTATTAATCCACGGAAGATGAGATTTCTTTTACAGAGTAGGAATATCGCTCTTGGATATAGAAGTATTAGTCCACGGAATATGTACATTCGTTTACAGAGTAGGGATATCGCTCTTGGATATAGAAGTATTAGTCCACGGAATATGAACATTCTTTTACAGAGTAAGAATATCGCTCTTGGATATAGAAGTATCAGTCCACGGAATATGTACATTCGTTTACAGAGTAGGGATATCGCTCTTGGATATAGAAGTATTAGTCCACGGAATATGTACATTCCTTTACAGTGTAGGGATATCACTCTTGGATATCGAAGTATTAGTACACGGAATGTGAGCATTCGTTTACAGAGTAGGGATATCGCTCTTGGATATAGAAGAATTAGTCCACGGAATGTGAACATTCGTTTACAGAGTAGGGATATCGCTCTTGGATATAGAAGAATTAGTCCACGGAATGTGAACATTCGTTTACAGAGTAGCGATATCGCTCTTGGATATAGAAGTATTAGTCCACGGAATACGAACATTCATTTACAGAGTAAGAATATCGCTCTTCGATATAGAAGTATTAGTCCACGGAATGTGAACATTCGTTTACAGAGTAGCGATATCGCTCTTGGATATAGACGTATTAGTCCACGGAATACGAGCATTCGTTTACGGAATAGGAATATCGCTCATGGATGTAGAAGTATTGGTCCACGGAATATGAGCATTCTTTTACAGAGTAAGAATATCGCTCTTGGATATAGAAGTATTAGTCCACGGAATATGAACATTCGTTTACAGTGTAGGGATATCGCTCTTGGATATATAAGTATTAGTCCACGGAATATGTACATTCGTTTACAGAGTAGCGATATCGCTCTTGAATATAGAAGTATTAGTCCACGGAATATGAACATTCGTTTACAGAGTAGCGATATCGCTCTTGAATATAGAAGTATTAGTCCACGGAATATGAACATTCGTTTACAGAGTAGGGATATCGCTCTTGGATATAGAAGAATTAGTCCACGGAATGTGAACATTCGTTTACAGAGTAGCGATATCGCTCTTGGATATAGAAGTATTAGTCCACGGAATACGAACATTCATTTACAGAGTAAGAATATCGCTCTTCGATATAGAAGTATTAGTCCACGGAATGTGAGCATTCTTTTACAGTGTAGGGATATCGCTCATGGAAGTAGAAGTATTAGTCCACGGAATGTGAGCATTCGTTTACAGAGTAGGGATATTGCTCTTGGATATAGAAGTATTAGTCCACGGAATGCGAACATTCGTTTACAAAGTAGGGATATCGCTCTTGGATATAGAAGTATTAGTCCACGGAATATGAACATTCGTTTACAGAGTAGGGATATGACATGCGGATTTGGAAGTATTAGTTCACGGAATGCGAACATTCGTTTACAAAGTAGGGATATCGCTCTTGGATATAGAAGTATTAGTCACGGAATATGTACATTCATTTACAGTGTAGGGATATCGCTCTTAGATGTGGAAGTATTAGTCCACGGAATACGAACATTCGTTAACGGAATAGGAATATCGCTCATGGATGTAAAAGTATTGGTCCACGGAATATGAGCGTTCTTTTACAGAGTAAGAATATCGCTCTTGGATATAGAAGTATTAGTTCACGGAATATGTACATTCGTTTACACAGTAGGGATATTGCTCTTGGATATAGAAGTATTTGTCTACGGAATACGAACATTCGTTTACAAAGTAGGGATATCGCTCGTGGATATAGAAGTATTAGTCCACGGAATATGAACATTCGTTTACAGAGTACGGATATCGCTCTTGGATATGGAAATATTAGTCCACGGAATACGAACATTTGTTTACAGAGTGGGATTATCACTCTCGGATTTAGAATTATTAGTTCACAGAATATGAATATTTGTTTGAAACATAGGAATATCGCTCTTGGATACCGAATTATGAGTTTCACACAATATGAACAATCGTTTACCGAATAGAAATGCAAATCATGTATATAGAAGTATCACATCACGGATTTTCGAAACTATGTTTATAGAGTAAGAATATAAATCTCGTAATTAAAAGTATGTTCCCGAGGATTTCGAACCTGTGTTTACAGGATAGGAATATCCCTAATAGATTTAGAGGAATTGTCTACAGAAATGTGAAATTTTTTTATCCATATTCTCTCAGAGAAATTTCTTCTTCTCTAAACAAATATTCCTCATTTGTGAGGTTTATGTCCACATTCAAAATTAATATTCTTACTCTGGGATCAAATCCATTTTTGAGGCAATGTACATATTCTCTCAACTAATATTTTAACTCCGTGACATTTTGAAAGGAATTTTTAGACATTTCTTCAAAAATTAATGATATATATTCCCAGTTTAGGAATATTAATTGAGGAGATATGAATATTACCTGAAAACTTAATAATATTTGCGGAGTGAAATTATTAGTATATTTATTATATTAATTATATTGCGGTTGTTTGGGTTGTTTGGTTGTTTTACCTCTGAGCGGCACTTTTTTGCACACCATGGGCTAAATGGCCAGGTCACATGGACCCAGAAGGCTCAGAGAAGGTTGGGGGAGGGGACCCACTGGAACAGCTGTTGGGAGACAGATGGTAGCCTCCCGTCAAGGCCATCCAGTGTGTTCTTTAACGTGCACAGGGTATGGCTTTCCCGCACACGGGGCCACGGCTTAACGTCCCATCCGACGGACGGCGGCCTTTGCAAGCCCATCGGTGTCCCCTACTGACCGTGGGCAGGGCGGGGAATTTTGCGGAGATAAATCTCAACGCTGACCCAGCTGGGACTCGAACCTGGGAACTGCAGATTACGAGCCTGGCGCGCTACCGACTGAGCCATCCCCGCCCCAATTATATTGCGGAGTTAATATTAAATATTAACTTATTATATTTCGGAGTGAAAATATTATTAAATAAATATTGCGGAGAAAACTTAATAATATAGCGGAGTGAAACTATAGTGAAACTAATAGTTAAAAACTATTAGTATTACTATTATATTAACGTATATGAGAATACGAATATTTTCTCACAAATCAGGAATAATTTAGTTGTTGAGTAAAAATGTTAACTGATGAAATATAAACATTACTTCACAGCTTTTTATTCGTAGAGTAAAAATGTTCGCTCACAGATTGTAAACATTGCCTCAAAAGTTAGTGATATTTTTTCTCAGAGTTAGAAATTTACCTGATAGAATATGGACGTTTTTCTTTGTCAGAGAATACGAGTATTTGTTCTGCGGAGTTGAAATATTTTCTTTCGTCATATTAAGTGTATTTGTTTACAGATCCAGGAGTATTTGTTCAGGAAATATGATTTTTCGTTCAAGAAATAGGAATATTTATTCGAGACAAACAAATATCTCCCCATATGTCAATTAGCTCACCTAGAGTAAATATTTGCAACAGAACAAGGATATTTTCACAAAACAAAAATATCTGTTAGGATTATTCGATAGTGATTTAAAAATTATGGTGCCTGCTAAATAATTATGATTTATTCAAATGTCCAAAGTATTTAACAAATATTTAAATATTTATTGCCGTTTCACGTGGGAACTTTCAGACAATCGCAGGATATATTTTCTATTGGGTGTTTTAAGGAATATTAAATGTAATTAAATAATAAAATGTACAAACTTGTAGCAGTCCCATGGCCGAGTGGTTAGCATGCTTGGCTACTGATCTAAGGGACCTGGGTTCGAGCCCTGGGTTAAGGCATGGATGTTTGTGTTGTTTTTCTGCTGAGGTCCTGCCATCCTCACAGACCTTCTACTATGGCATATAAACTGACAGGCTCCTGTCTGACCTCTGAGGCAACCAGCTGCTTGAGGGGATATTTTTTTTTACAAACTTGTAAGATTGGTTGTTTTACCTCTGAGCGGCACTTTTTTCCACACAATGGGCTAAATATCCAGGTCACAAGGACCCCGAAGGCTCAGAGAAGATTGGGGGTGAACACCCATTGGAATAGCTGTTGGGAGACAGATGGTAGCCTCCGGTTAAGGCCATCCAGTGTGTTCTTTAACGTGCACAGGGTATGAGTCTACACACACAGGGTAGGCTCGTAATCTGTAGTTCCCAGGTTCGAGTCCCAGCTGGGTCAGCGTTGAGATTTATCTCCGCAAAATTCCCCGCTCTGCCCACGGTCAGTAGGGGACACCGATGGATTTGGAAAGGCCGCCGTCTGTTGGATGGGACGTTAAACTGTGACCCCGTGTACGGGAGAGCCATCTCTGTGTACGTTAAAGAACAAGCTGTATGGCCCTAACGGGAGGCTACCATCTGTCTCCCAACAGCTATTCCAGTGGGTCCCCTCCCCCAACCTTCTCTGAGCCTTTCGGGGTCCTTGTGACCTGGCCATTTAGCCCATTGTGTGCAAAAAAGTGCCGCTCAGAGGTAAAACAACCCAACCCGCACACAGGGCCACGGCTTAACGTCCCATCCGACGGACGGCGGCCTTTTCAAGATCGTCGGTGTCCCCTACTGACCATGGGTAGGGAGAAAAAACTTGTAAGGTAGACTTATAATAGAGAAACAGTGTTTTTAAGGCATAGAAGCTTTTATTTTTCCAGCTGCTTCAGCGTTGAGATTAATCTCCCAAAACTCCCCGCCCTGCCATGGTCAGTAGGGGACACCTATGGGCTTGGAAAGGCCTCCGGCAGTCAAATTTGACCTTAAACCGTGGCCCCGTGTGTCGGAGAGCCATATCCTGTACATGTTAAAGAACACGCTGGATGGCCTTGATGGGAGACAATCATCGGTCTCCCAACAGCTGTTCCAGTGGGTCCCCACCCCCAAACTTCTCTGAGCCCTCGGGGTCTTTGTGACCTGGCCATTTAGCCCATGGTGTGCAAAAAAGTGCCGCTCGTAGGTAAAACAATCCAACAACTCAACCATACTCAGTTGTAAATAAAAATAAATACCTCCCTCAAGGAGCTGCTTGCCACAGAGGTCTGACAGGAGCCTGTCAGTTTATATGCCAGAGTAGAAGGTCTGAGAGGATGGCAGGACCTCAGCAGGAAAACGACACACACATCCATGCCTAAATCC
>JAWZYU010001466.1:0-26507 GCA_038380435.1 Ryuthela nishihirai
CTCAACGCTGATCCAGCTGGGACTCGAACCTGGGAACTACAGATTACGAGCCTGGCGCACTACCGGCTGAGCAACTCCCACCCCTACACCAAAAAGAAATATAAAAATATTCCTTCAGTTGAGTTAACCTTTCTATTTTAGTAAATTACTGTGAAGACCACCATTTCATGTTCTTATTTCGTCTGTGGTTTCTAACTCTTCTATAAAAAAAAGCGGAAACTCGTACAGGAGAAAAACCAAAATGTCTACATGACTCAAATATTTTTAGCCATTGTCTCGCTCTTACAACATGTATAATACACAAGCTGATACTTCAGTAGCAGATTGTGGACAGTCGCTCAAGAAAAGTATCCGTACACTATGGTTGATTACAGAATTCAGAAAAAATATCTGGCAACGATTTCTTTTAGAAATCAGTGACCTGGCAACCTTCGTGTCACGTGACACGAAGGTTGCCAGATCACTAATTTCTAAAAAAAAATCGTTGCCAGATATATTTTCTGAATTCTGTAATCAACCATAGTGTTCGGATACTTTTTTCAATATATATAATGCGTATGAATATATAATGCAATGAATATGGAGCGTGTGCTGTTACCGTCCACAGCAAATTGGAGCGGTTGCGGTTGATGTTCACAGCACATTGGATCGTATGAGCTCACAAAAACCTGGATCGTGTGGGCTCACTCACGGAAATATTGAGCGTGTGCAGTTACCGTTCACAGCAAACTAGAGCGGTTGCGGTTAATGTTCACAGCACATTGGATCGTGTGAGCTCACAAAAACCTGGATCGTGTGGGCTCACTCACGGAAATATTGAGCGTGTGCAGTTACCGTTCACAGCAAACTGGAGCGGTTGTGGTAAATGTTCACAGCACATTGGATCGTGTGAGCTCACAAAAACCTGGATCGTGTGGGCTCACTCACGGAAATATTGAGCGTGTGCAGTTACCGTTCACAGCAAACTGGAGCGTGTGCAGTAACTGCACACGCTCCAGTTTGCTGTGAACGGTAACTGGAGCGTGTACAGTTGCTGTACTCGCTCCAGATATTTTTCCTGAATTCTGTAATCACATGACACGAAGATTGCCAGATCACTGATTTCTGAAAAAAAAAATCGTTGCCAGATATTTTTTCTGAATTCTGTAATCAACCGTAGGTTCGGATACTTTTTTAAGCGACTGTACCCTAGAAATTTGGCCATAAAATCGACTGGTTTAATGGGAGAACATAAAGCATATATGGCGGCGTAAAACAATTTTATTAGCAGTCTCTTAAACGTAGAAAAGAAGAAGAAGAAACCAGAAGGACGAGAAAGTTGCGGAGGAGCATAATCTCTTCTGATTCGGAGCACTAGAAGAATCCTTCGGCATTTACGAAGAAAAGTAAAGGATATGAAAGAGAAAAATATCTTCGCTACAATAGCAAAGAATCCTCCTTTCTAATAAAGTAGCGAGATTATTTACTGCTTGTCAGAGGTGAAGGGAAGGGGGGGGGGAGGAAAGGATGGAGATCGAAAGAAGCTGAGTGGGAGGAAGAAAGAGCATAGCCTGTCCATTGTTGGATCCTGTAAGGTAAGAATCGATCTAGTGAACAGGTAAAGAGGGGAGTCTTGGAGAAGTTGGATGAGGAGTTAAGGGGGATTCACTCTGCCTCCTTACAGAGGGTGGGGGGAGGTATCTTTTCAAGTGGAAAATGGTGCATCCGAGTGGAAACCTTAAAGCCATTATCCAATCGTGTATGAATAACTCGGAGAAAATTTGAATCCTTCTCCTCGATTGAACAGGAGAAAAAAACGATGGTTTTTTTTTTTTGCAAAGCTCACAACCCTTTTGAATGTACCAAGTCAACAATGTTTTCTTGACTTTTTAGTTCAACTACGTGCTACCATTTCTTTATTGGGTGTGTGCAGAATTGAGGAAAAAATATCTGGCAACGATTTTTTTTTTAGAAATCAGTGATCTGGCAACCTTCGTGTCATGACACGAAGATTGCCAGATCACTGATTTCTAAAAAAAATTGTAGTCAGATATTTTTTCTGAATTCTGTAATCAACCATAGAGTTCGGATACTTTTTATATATATATAATGCGTATGAATATTAATGCAATGAATATGGAGCGTGTGCAGTTACCGTTCACAGCAAACTGGAGCGGTTGCTGTTATTGTTCACAGCACATTGGATCGTGTGAGCTCACAAAAACCTGGATCATGTGGGCCCACTCACAGAAATATTGAGCGTGTGCAGTTACCGTTCACAGCAAACTGGAGCGGTTGCGGTTAATGTTCACAGCACATTGGTTCGTGTGAGCTCACAAAAACCTTGATCGTGTGGGCCCACTCACAGAAATATTGAGCGTGTGCAGTTACCGTTCACAGCAAACTAGAGCGGTTGCGGTTAATGTTCACAGCACATTGGATCGTGTGAGCTCACAAAAACCTGGATCGTGTGGGCTCACTCACAGAAATCCGAAGCAGCAAACTGGAGCGTGTGCAGTAACTGCACACGCTCCAGTTTGCTGTGAACAGTAACTGGAGCGTGTACAGTTGCTGTACACGCTTCAGATATTAGTGTATTAGTAATCAGCCATAGTGTTCGGATATTTTTTTGAGCGACTGTACATGTTGCTAATATCTGTGATGAATTTCATGTTGAGAGTTGGATTGGGTTACCTCAGAGTTGCCATGTCACAAGGACCCCGAGTGCCCGGAGAAGGTTTGGGAGGGAGAGGACCCACTGGACAGTTGTTAGGAGGAGACAGATGGTATCCTCCCGTCAAGGACATCCATCATCTTCTTTAATGTACACAGAGTATGTCTCTCCAGCACACGGGACCACGGCTTAGCGTCCCACTCAACGGAAAATGGCCTTTCTAAGCCCATCGGTGTTTCATGTTAAGAAAAGAATAATCTCATATAGAAACAAAGTAAGCAACGTCACTCTTAAATTTCGTATTAGGCCTTCTACAAATGGAATAAATGTTTTTAATAGAGGGCAACGTGGCCAGGTCACAAAGACTCTAAAGGCGTAGAGAAAGTTCGGAGAATCGGACTCACTGGACAGCTACTAGGAGACAGATCGAATCCTCCCGTCAAGGATATCCAGCGTGTTCTTTAACATGCACAGTGCTCTCCAGCACATGTCGCCACGGCTTTGTATTCTATCCGAGGAACGGTGGCCTTTTCAAACCCGTGAGTGTCTCCTTTGTGACGGGGCGGGGGTGGCTCAGTCGGTAGCGCGCCAGGCTCGTATTCTTTAGTTCCCAGGTTCAAGCCCAGCTGCGTCAGCGTTGAGATTTATCTCCGCAAAATTCCCTGCCCACGGTCAGTAGGGGACACTGATGATCTTGGAAAGGCCGCCGTCCGTCGGATGGGACGTTAAGCCATGGCCCCGTGTGCGGGAGACCTGTGCACGTTAAAGAACACGCTAAGATGGCCTTGACGGGAGGCTACCATCTGTCTCCCAACAGCTGTTCCAGTGGGTCCCCTTCCCAACCTTCTCTGAGCCTTCGGGGTCTTTGTGACCTGGCCATTTAGCCCATGGTGTGCAAAAAAGTGCCGCTCAGAGGTAAAACAACCCAACGTTAAAGAACACGCTGGATGGCCTTGACGGGAGGCTACCATCTGTCTCCCAACAGCTGTTCCAGTGGGTCCCCTCCCCAACCTTCTCTGAGCCTTCGGGGTCTTTGTGACCTGGCCATTTAGCCCATGGTGTGCAAAAAAGTGCCGCTCAGAGGTAAAACAACCCAACGTTAAAGAACACGCTAAGATGGCCTTGACGGGAGGCTACCATCTGTCTCCCAACAGCTGTTCCAGTGGGTCCCCTCCCCAACCTTCTCTGAGCCTTCGGGGTCTTTGTGACCTGGCCATTTAGCCCATGGTGTGCAAAAAAGTGCCGCTCAGAGGTAAAACAACCCAACGTTAAAGAACACGCTGGATGGCCTTGACGGGAGGCTACCATCTGTCTCCCAACAGCTGTTCCAGTGGGTCCCCTCCCCAACCTTCTCTGAGCCTTCGGGGTCTTTGTGACCTGGCCATTTAGCCCATGGTGTGCAAAAAAGTGCCGCTCAGAGGTAAAACAACCCAACGTTAAAGAACACGCTAAGATGGCCTTGACGGGAGGCTACCATCTGTCTCCCAACAGCTGTTCCAGTGGGTCCCCTCCCCAACCTTCTCTGAGCCTTCGGGGTCTTTGTGACCTGGCCATTTAGCCCATGGTGTGCAAAAAAGTGCCGCTCAGAGGTAAAACAACCCAACGTTAAAGAACACGCTGGATGGCCTTGACGGGAGGCTACCATCTGTCTCCCAACAGCTGTTCCAGTGGGTCCCCTCCCCAACCTTCTCTGAGCCTTCGGGGTCTTTGTGACCTGGCCATTTAGCCCATGGTGTGCAAAAAAGTGCCGCTCAGAGGTAAAAGAACCCAACCCAAATCCTTTGTGACCGAGGTCAAGGTACGGGTTCGCGGAGATAAATCTCAATGCAAGCATAGGTAGGACCTGGAACTGGAGATTACGATCCGGTTCAGCCTCCTGCATCCCACCAGATGCAGGGTGTATCTTGATTGGCAACTTGTAAAATTGTCTCAGCCGTCCCGTGGCCGAGTGGTTAGCACGCTTGGCTATTGATCTAATGGGACCGGGTTCGAGCCCCGGTAAGGCATGGCTGTATGTCGTTTTTTTTGCTGAGGTCCTGCCATCCTCTCAGACCTTCTACTATGGCATATAAACTGACAGGCTCCTGTCAGACCTCTGTGGCAAGCAGCTGCTTCAGGGGATATAAAATTGTCTCTATTATTCTTGAATATTTGGGTGAAGCCGTTCCACAGCAGAAGGAATAAGTTACAAATAATTAAAAAAGTTCACTTTTCAAAAGTGTCGAATTCTTTTGCAAAATTTCAGATATTTCGAGGTTCTGCTTTAGTTTTTTATTTGACTCTACCAGGTCTCAAACGCAACTGGGTCTTCTCATCACTCCCTCCTCTCGTTAATTGCAAGATCGTGCTGCGCGTGTGCTTCGCCTGCAGTGAAAATCGTTATTCCTTCCCCACCCCCCAACACAAACAAAAGTTCTCTGCGTGCAATACTATCGGAGTTTATTGCAGCGTAAATCGAGCCGAGATGCCCTTCCCTGCAAAACCAACCTTTATTTCTAATCTCCCTTTCCTTCTGCAGAAGGTAACTAACGTTTGCAATCAGACCCTCTGCTGCTGGTGATCGCCTCGTGGCGGTGATTATCCTCCTCCTAGGTATAAATCTTCTCAGCTGTTTCATTCGTACACCCGTCTGTAGTTAGCACTTAATTGCTTTATCCTTCAATGAATACCACGTGCTACTGACATGCAACGACACTAGGAACTCAGAACGGAATTGCAGACTACGCCTCTTGAAAAAACTCGAGTTTCTGCTCTACACTATCAAGGGTTGGGTTGTTTTACCTCCGAGTGGCACTTTTTTGCACACCATGGGCTAAATAGCCAGGTCACATGGACCCCGAAGGCTCGAGAAGGTTGGGGGAGGGGACCAACTGGAATAGCTGTTGGGAGACAGATGGTAGCCTCCCGTCAAGGCCATCCAGCGTGTTCTTTAACGATGGGTTGTTTTACCTCTGAGCGGCACTTTTTTTGCACACCATGGGCTAAATGGCCAGGTCACATGGACCCCGAAGGCTCAGAGAAGGTTGGGGGAGGGGACCCACTGGAACAGCTGTTGGGAGACAGATGGTAGCCTCCCGTCAAGGCCATCCAGCGTGTTCTTTAACGATGGGTTGTTTTACCTCTGAGCGGCACTTTTTTTGCACACCATGGGCTAAATGGCCAGGTCACATGGACCCCGAAGGCTCAGAGAAGGTTGGGGGAGGGGACCAACTGTAATAGCTGTTGGGAGACAGATGGTAGCCTCCCGTCAAGGCCATCCAGCGTGTTCTTTAACGATGGGTTGTTTTACCTCTGAGCGGCACTTTTTTGCTCACCATGGGCTAAATGGCCAGGTCACATGGACCCCGAAGGCTCAGAGAAGGTTGGGGGAGGGGACCAACTGGAATAGCTGTTGGGAGACAGATGGTAGCCTCCCGTCAAGGCCATCCAGCGTGTTCTTTAACGATGGGTTGTTTTACCTCTGAGCGGCACTTTTTTTGCACACCATGGGCTAAATGGCCAGGTCACATGGACCCCGAAGGCTCAGAGAAGGTTGGGGGAGGGGACCCACTGGAATAGCTGTTGGGAGACAGATGGTAGCCTCCCGTCAAGGCCATCCAGCGTGTTCTTTAACATGCACAGGGTATGGCTCTCTCGCACACGGCGCACGGCTTAACGTCCCATCCGACGGACGGCAGCCTTTCCAAGCCCATCGGTGTCCCCTACTAACCGTGGACAGGGCAGGGAATTTTGTGGAGATAAATCTCCATGCTGACCTAGTTGGGACTCGAACCTGGGAACTACATATTACGAGCCTGGCGCTTACACTATCAAGATTCTGCTCTATATTCTGGATGTGTTTTACTCTACTTCGGACTCTGCAATACACTCGAGAGTCTGCTCGACATTCGGGATATGTTCTACACTTCTTAGAACTTTTCTCTACGCTCAAGATCTGTTCTACATTACTCAGAACTCTGCTCTGCACTCAAGACTGTTCTACACTCGAGATTCTCTAGACTCTGCTCTACATTCCGGATCTGTTCTACACTACTTGGAGGTCTGCCGTATACTGAAGATTCTGCTCAACACAGGATCCCTTCTACACTGTTAGGAACTCTGCTCTACACTAGGGATCTGTTCTACACTACTCAGGACTCTGCCATACACTCGAGACTCTAATCTACTTGACACTCTGCTCTACACTCGCGATCTGTTCTACACTTCTCGGACCCGTGCTCTACCAAAAAGACTCGAGACTACTGTACAATCGAGACCCTGCTCTACACTCAAGACTCTGCTCTACACTCAAGACTCTGCTCATCGATTCTACACTTGGGATCTATTCTACACTATTCGGAACTCTGCCAGACACTGAAGACAGGTACGTACAGTCGTTCAAAAAAGTATCCGAACACTACGGTTGATTACAGAATTCAGGAAAAATATCTGGAGCGTGTACAGCAACTGTACACTCTCCAGTTACCGTTCACAGCAAACTGGAGCGTGTGCAGTTACTGCACACTCCATTTTGCTGTGAATGGTAACTGCACACGCTCAATATTTCTATGAGTGGGCCCACACGATCCAGGTCTTTGTGAGCTCACACGATCCAATGTGCTGTGAACATTAACCGCAACCGCTCCAGTTTGCTGTGAACGGTAACTGCACACGCTCAATATTTCTGTGAGTGGGCCCACACGATCCACGTTTTTGTGAGCTCACACGATCCACGTTTTTGTGAGCTCACACGATCCAATGTGCCGTGAACATTAACCGCAACCGCTCCAGTTTGCTGTGAACGGTAACTGCACACGCTCCATATTCATTGCATTATATATTCATACGCATTATATATATTAAAAAATATCCCAACATTTTGGTTGATTGCAGAATTCAGAAAAAATATCTGGCAACGATTTATTTTAGAAATCAGTGATCTGGCAACCTTCGAGCACGTAACACGAAGGTTGCCAGATCACCGATTTCTAAAAAATTCGTTGCCAGATATTTTTTCTCAATTCTGCAATCGACCATAGTGTTGGGATACTTTTTTGAGCGACTGCACCTAGGGTTTAGTTTTGGGGATGGAGGGAGTCCGATAATTTTGCTTCGGGGGCGGGGGGAGGATCTTAGAATAAGAATTTTGTAGGTTTTTCCATTTACTAAAATATGCCACCGAACACGAAAGGTTAAAATGACAACCATTTTGGATTTCCAAGCAGATAGACAAGTTTTAGATTTAGTATAGACGACAGAATTTCGTGGAATCTGGGAAATGGACACATGAATCCGAATAATAGAGGCTACAAAATATCACATTATTTGATTTGGGCGTAAGATACAAATAATGATAATAACAGTAATAAAAGCTCCGATTTCCAATCGTGTCAAAAAAAACAGAACAATTCCTTCGAACAATTAAGAAGCAACTTCAATTGAAACATATCTTTCAACTTCCTTTTTTAGCAATGTTTTATTATCTGAAGACAGCCGACGTCACATCAAATGATGTTGGGAATTACGGCGATGCACGGCAAGTCCCTCGCGGGACTCTCCTGAATTGGAACGGGATCCGCAATTAACGCAGCTCTTCGTCTTCCTAATGATGCTTCATGTCATTCTCTGAGGAGGAGGAGGAGGAGGAGGAGGAGGAGGAGGAGGAGGAGGAGGAGGAGGAGGAGGAGGAGGAGGAGGAGGAGGAGGAGGATGGAGCAAAGGATGAGACAAAAACTAAAACTAAAAATGACTCCTGACAGCGCAATCTTGCAGCTGCAATTGATCTAAAAGAGAATGAAACATTCTTCACGATGACGTCACCGTCTCTTTCGATTTCTACCGAGATGGGAGGCTGGGGATCACTCCGAGGAAACATCTAACAAGCTCCGAGATTCCATCTCCTCCTCCCGAACTTCTTCCAGTAAATGTCACATCGAATTTTTTCCGCATCCTCTGAAAAAATACGAATGCCGTGCTACCCTCCCTATCCTTCAATCTAACTGCAACCCCGCCCCCTATTTTTTTACACCCACACAACATTTTAGAATGCCAACACTAGAAATCGATGAAAAGATAAAATTTAATTCGTATTGCTAAACAGAATTTATGTTAAGAATTAGAAAATTGATCCGGAGCTGTCATTCTTCCCCTAAAAGACATTTCCCTTTAGTTAGGGGGAAGATTCGGTCCGTAGAGCGCTAGGCTGGAAATCTTCAGTTCCCAGGTTCGAGTCTCAACTGCGGCAGCGTTGAGATTTATGTCCGCTAAACCCTCATCCTGCCTTCAGTCAGAAAAGACAGACACCGATGACATTGAAAAGTCCGTCGGATAGAATGTTAGGCCGTGGTCCACTGTGTGGGACAGCCATACCCTGTGCACGTTAAAGAACACGCTGGATGGCCATGACGGGAGGCTACCATATGTCTCTCAACAGCTGTTCCAGTGGGTCCCCTCCCCCAACCTTCTCTGAGTCTTCGGGATCCATGTGACCTGGTCAATTAGCCAATGGCGTGCAAAAAAAGTGCCGCTCAGAGGTAAAACAACCCAACGTTAAAGAACACGCTGGATGGCCTTGACGGGAGGCTACCATCTGTCTCCCAATAGCTGTTCCAGTGGGTCCCCTCCCCCAACCTTCTCTGAGCCTTCGGGGTCCATGTGACCTGGCCATTTAGCCCGTGGTGTGCAAAAAAGTGCCGCTCAGAGGTAAAACAACCCAACGTTAAAGAACACGCTGGATGGCCTTGATGGGAGGCTACCATCTGTCTCCCAACAGCTGTTCCAGTGGGTCCCCTCCCCCAACCTTCTCTGAGCCTTCGGGGTCCATGTGACCTGGCCATTTAGCCCGTGGTGTGCAAAAAAGTGCCGCTCAGAGGTAAAACAACCCAACGTCAAAGAACACGCTGGATGGCCTTGACGGGACGCTACCATCTGTCTCCCAACAGCTGTTCCAGTGGGTCCCCTCCCCCAACCTTCTCTGAGCCTTTGGGGTCCATGTGACCTGGCAAATTAGCTCATGGCGTGCAAAAAAAGTGCTGGTCAGAGGTAAAACAACCCAACGTTAAAGAACACGCTGGATGGCCTTGACGGGAGGCTACCATCTGTCTACCAACAGCTGTTCCAGTGGGTCCCCTCCCTCAACCTTCTCTGAGCCTTCGGGGTCTTTCGGGGTCCATGTGACCTGGCCAATTAGCCCATGGCGTGCAAAAAAAGTGCCGCTCAGAGGTAAAACAACCCGACGTTAAAGAACACACTGGATGACCTTGAAAGGAGGCTACCATCTGTCCCCCAATAGCTGTTCCAGTGGGTCCCCTCCTCCAACTTTCTCTGAACCTTCGGGGTCCATGTGACCTGGCCATTTAGCCCATGGTGTGCAAAGAAAGTGAAGCTCAGAGGTAAAACAATCCAACGTTAAAGAACACGCTGGATGGCCTTGACGGGAGGCTACCATCTGTCTCCTAACAGCTGATCCAGTGGATCCCCTCCTCCAACCTTCTCTGAACCTTCGGGGTCCATGTGACCTGGCCATTTAGCCCATGGTATGCAAAAAAAAAGTGCCGCTCAGAGGTAAAACAATCCAACGTTAAAGAACACGCTGGATGGCCTTGACGGGAGGCTACCATCTTTTTCCCAACAGCTGTTCCAGTGGATCCCCTTCCCCAACCTTCTCTGAGCCTTCGGGGTCCATGTGACCTTCCAGGTCACATGGACCCCGAAGGTGTGCAAAAAAAGTGCCGCTCAGAGGTAAAACAACCCAACGTTAAAGAACACGCTGGATGGCCTTGACGGGAGGCTATCATCTGTCTCCTAACAGCTGTTCCAGTGGATCGCCTCCCCCAACCTTCTCTGAGCCTTCGGGGTCCATGTGACCTGGCCATTTAGCCCATGGTATGCAAAAAAAGTGCCGCTCAGAGGTAAAACAATCCAACGTTAAAGAACACGCTGGATGGCCTTGACGGGAGGCTACCATCTGTTTCCCAACAGCTGTTCCAGTGGATCCCCTTCCCCAACCTTCTCTGAGCCTTCGGGGTCCATGTGACCTGGAAGGTCACATGGACCCCGAAGGTGTGCAAAAAAAGTGCCGCTCAGAGGTAAAACAACCCAACGTTAAAGAACACGCTGGATGGCCTTGACGGGAGGCTACCATCTGTCTCCTAACAGCTGTTCCAGTGGATCCCCTCCCCCAACCTTCTCTGAGCCTTCGGGGTCCATGTGACCTGGCCATTTTGCCCATGGTATGCAAAAAAAAGTGCCGCTCAGAGGTAAAACAATCCAACGTTAAAGAAGACGCTGGATGGCCATGACGGGAGGCTACCATCTGTTTCCCAACAGCTGTTCCAGTGGATCCCCTTCCCCAACCTTCTCTGAGCCTTCGGGGTCCATGTGACCTGGCCATTTAGCCCATGGTGTGCAAAAAAAGTGCCGCTCAGAGGTAAAACAATCCAACGTTAAAGAACACGCTGGATGGCCTTGACGGGAGGCTACCAACTGCCTCCCAACAGCTGTTCCAGAAGGTCCCCTCCTCCAACCTTCTCTGAGTCTTCGGCGTCCATGTGACCTGGCCATTTAGCCCATGGTGTTCAAAAAAGTGCCTCTCAGAGGTAAAACAACCCAACCCAAATCCATTGACACAACTTACCACATCTGTACAACGCATTAAAGTTCACTATCCTCCCGTTCTGTTGAAATCCTGCTGTGAGACTCTCCCACTTGCGTTGTTGCCACCACAGTTAAGCCTCTTCTCGCCGGTCTGTGGCATAGATGGCTTGCGAATGTTGCTGCTGTTATTCCATCTTCTCCTACCCTCGTTTTCATACATGGATATTCCTGGTACAGCTCCCCTGCAGTTCTGTGTTATAGTCAATTAACAATTGTCACCTTCTACACCCCAAACACAAGAAAGTAGATAAACGTTTACTTCATGTTAAGAAATTTACCTAGGCGTTTCGTATCACCGTTGAGCTGTGTCAGAGACAGAAGAGAAGACCCCCTAACTGTATTGGCATTATCGTAAGTTGGAGTGTCCACAGACAGGTTTTCAACACAACGGAGTATAGTGAACTTTATATTAACATTTATAGAACCCAGTGGTTGAGTTGGGTTGTTTTACCTCTGAGCGGCACTTTTTTTGCACGCCATGGGCTAAATGGCCAGGTCACATGAACCCCGAAGTCTCAGAGAAGGTTGGGGAAGGGTACCCACTGGAACAACTGTTGGGAGACAGATGGTAGCCTCCCGTCAAGACCATCCAGCGTGTTCTTTAACGTTGGGTTGTTTTACCTCTGAGCGGCACTTTTTTTGCACGCCATGGGCTAAATGGCCAGGTCACAAGGACCCCGAAGGCTCAGAGAAGGTTGGGGGAGGGACTCACTGGAACAGCTGTTGGGTGACAGATGGTAGCCTCCCGTCAAGGCCATCCAGCGTGTTCTTTAACGTTGGGTTGTTTTACCTCTGAGCGGCACTTTTTTTGCACGCCATGGGCTAAATGGCCAGGTCACAAGGACCCCGAAGGCTTAGAGAAGGTTGGGGGAGAGACTCACTGGAACAGCTGTTGGGTGACAGATGGTAGCCTCCCGTCAAGACCATCCAGCGTGTGCTTTAACGTGCACAGGGTTTGGCTCTGCCGCACACGTAACCCAGTAATATAAGTTTAATATTAATATGTGTATTAAACTTCTCTCTGTTGTAACGTATGTCTGTCTGAGAAGATACTTATCATCTTGATTTCACGCGCAAAACTCTACCGCTTGAAGAATCACTTGGCGTGATAAGAATTTTTCATCTTTATCCCTATACATCAGCATCTCAAGCATCACAATTTATGGATTAGTCTTCATCCCTGGGTGACTCATTTCTCGAGCATCTCCGATCATTTCTCGCGCGTTCTCCATCTGCAACACTTGGTGCTCACTGAGGATGTTTTCCTCCACCCACGATGCTCTGCCGCGAACGGACGTGTTGTCACATGGTGAAATATGGCTTCTCGCGCTCCACTGAACCTTCTGTGGTCAGGCGGTCGAATGGAGACAACAAACGTGAAATATCGGTGGATAGCTCGAGGCACTACGCTCGGTTTCCACGTGAATTCTGATGGATGAAAGAGGATGGAGTGTAGTGGAGTATCATCTCTCTCGTCGGTGCAATGACCTTTTTGGATTTCAGAAAGATCGATAAATGCTTCGGGAAGATTATTTTCATCTCGTTGTTTTTCCTCCAGTGTATCTCAACAGTTGCGTATCATCTGAAGAGAGAATTTTTCACACCTTATTCTTTCTTTACAGAGTTGGGTTGTTTTACCTCTGAGCGGCACTTTTTTGCACACCATGGGCTAAATGGCCAGGTCACATGGACCCCGAAGGCTCAGAGAAGGTTGGGGGAGGGGACCCACTGGAACAGCTGTTGGGAGACAGATGGTAGCCTCCCGTCAAGGCCATCCAGCGTGTTCTTTTTAACGTGCACAGGGTATGGCTCTCCCGCACACGGGGTCACGGCTTAAAGTCCCATCCGAAGGACGGCGGCCTTTCCAAGCTAATCGGTGTCCCCTACTGACCGTGGGCAGGGCGGGGAATTTTGCGAAGATAAATCTCAACGCTGACCCAGCTGGGACTCGAACCTGAGAACTACAGATTACGAGCCTGGCGCGCTACCGACTGAGCCACCCCCGCCCCAAGAAGGTTGGAGGAGGGGACTCACTGGACACATGGTAGTACACAGGTGGTAGCCTTCCGTCAAGGCCATCCAGCGTGTTCTTTAACGTGCACAGGGTATGGCTTTCTAACACACGCTGGACCACTGTTTAACATCCCATCCGACGGACAGTGACCTTTCCCTGCTGACCCTCAGTGGGGGGGAGGTTAGCGGAGATAAACCTCAACGCTGGCCCAGGCGACACTCGAACCTGGGATCTGCAGATTACCAGCCTGGCGCGCTTCCTGCTGAGTCACTCCTATACCCTTTCTTTAGAGATGATGTAGGCCCACTCACAGAAATATGGAGCGTGTGCAGTTACCGTTCACAGCAAACTGGAGTGGTTGCGGTTAATGTTCACAGCACATTGGATCGTGTGAGCTCACAAAAACCTGGATCGTGTGGGCCCACTCATAGAAATATTGAGCGTGTGCAGTTACCGTTCGCAGCAAACTGGAGCGGTTGCGGTTAATGTTCACAGCACATTGGATCGTGTGAGCTCATAAAGACCTAGATCGTGTGGGCCCATTCACAGAAATATTGAGCGTGTGCAGTTACCGTTCACAGCAAACTGGAGCGGTTGCGGTTAATGTTCACAGCACATTGGATCGTGTGAGCTCACAAAAACCTGGGTCGTGTGGGCCCACTCACAGAAATATTGAGCGTGTGCAGTTACCGTTCACAGCAAACTGGAGCGGTTGCGGTTAATGTTCACAGCACATTGGATCGTGTGAGCTCACAAAAACCTGGATCATGTGGGCCCACTCACAGAAATATTGAGCGTGTGCAGTTACCGTTCACAGCGTGTGCAGTAACTGCACACGCTCCAGATATTTTTCCTGAATTCTGTAATCACGTGACACGAAGGTTGCCAGATCACTAATTTCTGAAAAAAATCGTTGCCAGATATTTTTTCTGAATTCTGTAATCAACCATAGTGTTCGGATACTTTTTGAGCGATTGTACGTGCAGGGAAGTTTTCGATACGCATGAAAATTTTCCTGCTGTGTAAATAATGTAAAAAAGCAACGAAAAATAACCAATAAACTGGAAAATTATGTCTATTAATTATGTAGTTAATTGCCACTATTGTGCTTTACTGTTTCACCTACTTTTTACCAAACTAAACCCACAATTTTTACCTCTATTGTAATTTATTAATTTATTCTCAGAATATATTTATTTCGCAAACTATTTTTTATCCGAGAACACTTGGATAACGGTCAATTGCTAAAAAACAGTTTGGAAGCTTTTGAACCTCAAAAAATTGCTATTGAATATTCGCTCAACAATCTGGGTTGGGTTGTTTTACCTCTGGGCGGCACTTTTTTGCACACCATGGGCTAAATGGCCAGGTCACATGGACCCCGAAGGCTCAGAGAAGGTTGGGGGAGGGGACCCATTGGAACAGCTGTTGGGAGACAGACGGTAGTCTCCCGTCAAGGCCATCCAGCGTGTTCTTTAACGTGCACAGGGTATGGCTCTATCCCGCACACGGAGCCACGGCTGAACGTCCCATCCGACGGACGGCGGCCTTTCCAAGCCCATCGGTGTCCACTACTGACCGTGGGCAGGGCGGGGAATTTTTGTGCAGATAAATCTCAACGTTGACCCAGCTGGAACTGGAACCTGGGAACTACAGATTACGAGCCTGGCGCGCTACCGACTGAGCCACCCCCACCCCTACCCCTTCAACAATCTGGAACCCTACTTTCGTTCTGAAAAGTGAACGTGCGTTTAGGTGAAGTCTTTTGACGATTCTAGAACCTATCACGTCCTCATTATGTCGAGTGGCCATTCAATTAACGATGAATTTCTACTTCTAATTGCTTTTACATTTAGAAGTGAACCTTTCCCCTCACGTTGTTTTTTCCCTTGAAGACTTAAACAGCTTCTCAGCGCGTCTAAATATATCGATGCCTTCATTATCGCAGTTTGTGTGTGTGAACATTATCCGAAGAGTTTAAAAATTTCCTTCGTTTTATAAAGATACGAAGACTCATTAGAAGTTATTTAGTATTTATACATGCATAAGAAAAAAAATTACTTTAGCGTCGAGGTTGGCAATCAGTCAAAGTCGAAGAGAAATTATTGTTTTTTTTTTATCTTGAAAGATTTTGTGACCTATAACACATGGATGACCTTGACGGGACAAAGTCCCCCTAACTTTGAAAATAAGTTTTTTTATGAAAACATGCTACTCGTGAATATGGAGTATGGAATGTGTATTTGTGGGGGGGAGATATTATTTTGCGAATATAGTTGGGTTGGGTTGTTTTACCTCTGAGCGGCACTTTTTTGCACACCATGGGCTAAATGACCAGGTCACATTGACCCCGAAGGCTCAGAGAAGGTTGGGGGAGGGGACCCATTGGAACAACTGTTGGGAGACAGATGGTAGCCTCCCGTCAAGGCCATCCACCGTGTTCTTTAACGTGCACAGGATATGACTCTCCCGCACACGGAGCCATGGCTTAACGTTCCATCCGACGGACGGCGGCGTTTCCAAGCCCATCGGTGTCCCCTACTGTTGCGAATATAGTGAATATGTGATTTAAAAATAAAATGGTAAAAATGAAAGTTTAGAATAAGAGATGAAACTTGAATACATTTTCTCGTATAATTCTCTTCTAATACTCATAAAAATCTTCCATATTTAAGTCTGCATTATTTCTTTACAATAAATCTGAATGGTTTGAATTAAAGATAAAGTCATATTATTCTTCAGAATCGGGAAAGCTTATGTTGTCTTAAAAGTTAAAATGTCTCTCAAAAACAAATTTTATCGTAGCTCCCAACAATGCTTAATTCATTACTAGAAGATATCAGAAACGTAAATAATCAGATTATATTTAAGCATAAATTAAGAGAATATTTAAATAGGAGAGATGTTTTTAAATTTTTGCACATAACGCAATTAATTAGAACTTTTTCTTCCAGCTAATGTTCCCAAATGCATTCCATTCACATAACATGAATGTGTTCGGTTGTATTTTATAAAGCAGTGTACGGTAGCTCAAAAAAATATCCGAACACTATAGTTGATTAGAGAATTCAGAAAAAATATCTGGCAACGTTTTTTTTTAGAAATCAGAGATCTGGCAACCTTCGTGTCACGTGACAGATCTCTGATTTCTTCTGAATTCTGAATTTTTTCTGAATTCTCTAATCAACTATAGTGTTCGGATATTTTTTTTTGAGTGACTGTACATAGGATATACCCTGAAAGAATAGGACTAGTAAGCATACTAATACGTTACGTAGAGTTCACAATTAATTATTCACTATTAATTTTTATAAATAATAACTGATTCTCTCCTATTTGTCCATAGGTTACTCTCTATAAAATAGGGGCGGCGGTGGCTCAGTCGGTAGCGCGCCAGGCTCGTAATCTGCAGTTCCCAGGTTCGAGTCACCAGCTGGGTCAGCGTTGAGATTTATCTCCGCAAAACTCCCCGCCCTGCCCACGGTCAGTAGGGGACACCGATGGGCTTGGAAAGGCCGCCGTCCGTCGGATGGGACGTTAGGCCATGGACCTGTGTATGGGAGAGACATACCCTGTGCACTAAAGAACACGCTGGATGGTCTTGACGGGAGGCTACCATATGTCTCCCAACAGCTGTTCCAGTGGGTATCCTCCCAAAACCTTCTCTGAGCCTTCGAGGTTCATGTGACCTGGCCATTTAGCCCATGGTGTGCAAAAAAAGTGCCGCTCAGAGGTAAATCAACCCAACTCTATAAAAAAAATTATTTGAAAATTTCGCATTCCATGTACTCCGAGTCGCAACGACGAATTCGAGTTGACATTCATTTTTTTGTCAGATTATATTGAATACTTTCAAGTTGCACTTAGGATTCTTTTCAATACCCTTCATGTTGGAAAAACAACTGCTCGCAGAAGTATGTTGATCCGAAGATCGAATAATCTGAAATACCATGAATAACACTGCTTATAGTCATTCGTAGCGTTGGGTTGCTTTACCTCTGAGCGGCACTTTTTGCACACCATGGGCTAAATGGCCAGGTAACATGGACCCCGAAGGATCAGAGAAGGTTGGGGGAGGGGACCCACTGGAACAGCTGTTGGGAGACAGATGGTAGGACACGCTGGATGGCCTCCCGTCAAGGCCATCCAGCGTGTTCTTTAACGTGCACAGGGTATGTCTCTCCCGCACACGGGGCCACGGCTTAACGTCCCATCCGACGGACGGTGGCCCTTCCAAGTCCTTCGGTGTGCCCCTACTGAGCGTGGACAGGGCGGAGAATTTTGCGGAGATAAATCTCAACGCTGACCCAACTGGGACTCGAACCTGGGAACTGCAGATTACGAGTCTGGCGCGCTACCGACTGAGCCACACTCGCCGCCTCCTTCGTAGCGTCTGTCCTAGATCCACAGAAGAGAATTTGCAACAATACGTTTAGATTGAACCCTTCATTAAATCTTAAAATGATTTTGTGTTTCCTATTCTTTGGATAATAAAATTAGAATTAAGTTTTATAATATATATCGAGAGAAATAAAGTGTCACGTGTATGCGCAAGAGTAATAAAGTACCACGAGTCTGAACATAAAGCGAAAAATTTTGTGATCGGTATTAAAAGCAGTAAAGTGTCTCGTGTCTGCACATAAAGTGTCAAGTTTTGTGATTAATACTGAGAGTAATAAAGTTTCAAGAGACATGGATTGCCGACCCTTTGCTTACAATGTCCGAAATTTATTAATTGCAAGCTTTCAAAACATTCATAATTCCTTTATGTTTCTTCATCGTGAATTTGGGTTGAGTTGTTTTACCTCTGAGCGGCAATTTTTTGCACACCATGGGCTAAATGGCCGGGTCACAAGGACCCCGAAGGCTCAGGGAAGGTTGGGGGAGGGGACCCACTGGAACAGCTGTTGGGAGACAGATGGTAGTCTCCTGTCAAGGCCATCCAGCGTGTTCTTTAACGTGCACAGGGTATGGCTCTCCCGCATACGGGGCCACGGCTTAATGTCCCATCCGAAGGACGCCAGCCTTTCCAAGCCCATCGGTGTCCCCTACTGACCGTGGGCAGGGCGGGGAATTTTGCGGAAATAAATCTCAACGCTGACCCAGCTGGGACTCGAACCTGGGAACTACAGATTACGAGCCTGGCGCGCTACCGACTGAGTCACCCCGCCCCCTCGTGAACTTGGATCAATTCGTTGCTAAAGCTTTCTTTGATCAGTTTAAAAATATACAATGATGCCAATAACACACCACATGTATACAATCCTTCGCTTGACCAAATAAACTATATACACTCTCAAAAAAATCACGTGTCTTGGCAGATTTATCGCAAAATTATGTTTAGAAATATAATTGCAAAACACAGTTACAAAACACATTTCTCAGAAAGTTCATATCATTTACAACAGGTACAGTCGCTGAAAAAAACTCCGAACACTATGGTTGATTACAGAATTCAGAAAAAATATCTGGCAACGATTTTTTTAGAAATTAGTGATCTGGTAACATTCGTGTCACGTGATTACAGAATTCAGGAAAAATATCTGGAGCGTGTACAGCAACTGTACACGCTCCAGTTACCGTTCACAGCAAACTGGAGCGTGTGCAGTTACTGCACACGCTAGTTTGCTGTGAACGGTAACTGCACACGCTCAATATTTTCGTGAGTGAGCCCACACGATCTAGGTCTTTGTGAGCTCACACGATCCAATGTGCTGTGAACATTAACCGCAACCGCTCCAGTTTGCTGTGAACATTAACCGCAACCGCTCCAGTTTGCTGTGAACGGTAACTGCACACGCTCAATATTTCTGTGAGTGGGCCCACACGATCCAGGTTTTTGTGAGCTCACACGATCCAATGTGCTGTGAACATTAACCGCAACCGCTCCAGTTTGCTGTGAACGGTAACTGCACACGCTCCATATTCATTGCATTATATATTCATACGCATTATATATATCAAAAAATATCCGAACACTATGGTTGATTACAGAATTCAGAAAAAATATCTGGCAACGATTTTTTTAGATTAGTGAGGTGACAACCTTCGTGTCACGTGACACGAAGGTTGCCAGATCATTAACATCTTAAAAAAATCGTTGCCAGAAATTTTTCCTGAATTCTGTAATCAACCATAGTGTTTGGATACTTTTTTGAGCGACTGTATGGCTCTGTCTCTCCCGCACACCAAGCCACGCAACCGATGAACGGCCGGCCTTTCCAAGCCCATCGGTGGCCTCTACTGGACGTGGATAGGGCGATTTTTCCCGATGGGCTTGGAAAGACCGCCGTCGTCGAAGGGACGTTAAGCTGTGACTCCGTGTGCGGGACAGCCATACACTACGCACTTTAAAGAACTCACACAAAGTCCAGATGGTCTTGACGGGAGGCTACCATCTGTCTCCCAACAGCTGTCCATTGTATCGTCTTCCTCCAACCATCTCTGAGCACTTGGGAATTTCTGACCTTAGCCCGGTGTGCTGAAAAAAAGTGCCTCTCAGAGGTAAAACAATCCGAAGCAACAGTCACTTTTGTTACATTTCAAAATATTATTTCTTTTGTTACATTTCAAAATATGGCTACTCTTTCGTATCCACCAGTGAACTTCTTCCAGCCATTCCTAAAGAGCTTGGGGCGGGGGAGGCTCAGTCGGTAGCGCGCCAGGCTCGTAATCTGTAGTTCCCAGGTTCGAGTCCCAGCTTGGTCAGCGTGGAGATTTATCTCCGCAAAATTCCCCGCCCTACCCACGGTCAGTAGGGGACACCGATGGGCTTGGAAAGGCCGCCGTCCGTCGGATGGGACGTTAAGCCGTGGCCCCGTGTGCGGGAGAGCCATACCCTGTGCACGTTAAAGAACACGCTGGATGGCCTTGACGGGAGGCTACCATCTGTCTCCCAACAGCTGTTCCAGTGGGTCCCCTTCCCCAACCTTCTCTGAGCCTTCGGGGTCCATGTGACCTGGCCATTTAGCCCATGGTGTGCAAAAAAGTGCCACTCAGAGGTAAAACAACCCAACCTAAAGAGCTCCATCCCCAGACTTGTGGGAAATTCGCTTGGAAACAAGAATCTGGATAAAGATTTTGAAAGTTTCTCTTCCTTCCCAAGATACTATTAATCTTTTATATAACCGAATCCAACTTTCACTCTTTTAGCTTTCGAATTTTAGATTAAATTCTTGAATCTTTTTTTCCTCTTTTAACTTCGGATGGCGATTCCAATGGCAAAAGTTGCCTTTTTTTTCTCTCTCTCTCACTCTTTGCAACCCTTATTCATTCCATCGTCGAAAAACGAAAGATTTTTCTTTTCACCATTCTGACGCAGTTCTTCTCTTAACGAAGGAATTCCCGAATTGATCTTCTCTCTATATATATATTCACACAACGAGGAAGAAAAGTTCATTCCAATTCTTCTTTCCCTTTCGATAGAGAACAGAAAAATCTCATTTCAAGTTTAAAATAGAATTTCCATCTCGTTCTCGCGCAAAAGCTTTTTACTTTTCGATTTCTAATTTTTTTCCATTTTTTTTTTGTTCTTTTGTAGAGACGTTTTGAGGTCAGTTATGAGTCCTCCTTTACTACGATACTTTTTCATTTTCTGTTTCTACTTCCTCAGCACGTCGTTCTTTTATAATCGTTTTTAATAGAACTTTGCATTTATCGCAAAGACCAGAGTTGAATTCTTTTCTGCCTTACTACGAGCGTTGGCAAAGTAAGGAAACTCTTCCTTCGGCTTCAAGACTTCTCACAGAAGTTCTTTCACTGGATATTAGAGTTGGCTCAGTCAGCAGCGAACCAAGTTCGTAATCTGCAGTTACAAAGTTTGAGTACTACCTTTGTCAACATTGCGATTTATTTCCATGAACCCTCACCCTATTCTCTCTCAAAAAGGGAACTCCGATGGGCTTAGCCATGGCCCTCTGTGCCGGAGAGCTGTGCCCTATGCACTTAAAGAACACGCTGGATGGCCTTGACAGGAGGCTACCATCTGTCTCCCAACAGCTGTTCCAGTGGGTCCCCTCCCCCAACCTTCTCTGAGCCTTCGGGGTCCATGTGACCTGGCCATTTAGCCCATGGTGTGCAAAAAATGCCGCTCAGAGGTAAAAGAACCCAACGTTAAAGAATACGCTGGATGGCCTTGACGGAAGGCTACCATCTGTCTCCCAACAGCTGTTCCAGTGGGTCCCCTCCCCCAACCTTCTCTGAGCCTTCGGGGGCCATGTGACCTGGCCATTTAGCCCATGGTGTGCAAAAAGTGCCGCTAAGAGGTAAAACAACCCAACGTTAAAGAAAACGCTGGATGGCCTTGACGGGAGGCTACCATCTGTCTCCCAACACTGTTCCAGTGGGTCCCCTCCCCCAACCTTCTGTGAGACTTTGAGTTCCTGGTGACCTGGCCATTTAGTCCATGGTGTGCAAAAAAGTGCCGATCAGATGTAAAATAACCCAAGTAGAAATTAAAAATTTCACTACATAAATTATTCAAATCAGGAGCCAATAGAGTCTGTTGCCAGTATTATTCGAATGACGATAACTCCCTCTCCCCCCCCCCCACCACCACATTTACACTTCGCACGACATAAAGAACGACAATGTCGTTCTTTATGTCGTCAACATAAAGAACGACAATGTCGTTCTTTATGTCGTCAAAAAGATATCCAAGTTGAAAGACATTTTAAAGTTTAATGATAGGTCATGACAGCCCTTAAGATTCAAAATTAGTTATTAAACAGCGAGGTCCTCGCCGACCCCAAAGATAAAGAAGTTGCTAAAAGGTCACGTCCAAACGATCTCCAAGATTAAGAAAAGGACGCTAAATGACAGGTCGCATTTATCCCTGAGATTCAGGTAAAATGACCGGGTGAGAATGAATCTCAAGATTCGAGAGAGAGAATGACTGGAGAAGTTGGTTTGTTTTTTATCTGTAAGCGACACTTTTTTTTTTGCACACAATGTCACGTGACATGAAGGTTGCCAGATCATTAATTTCTATAAAAAAATCGTTGCCAGATATTTTTTCTGAATTCTGTAATCAACCATAGTGTTCGGATACTTTTTTAATATATATAATGCGTATGAATATATAATGCAATGAATATGGAGCGTGTGCAGTTACCGTTCACAGCAAACTGGAGCGGTTGCGGTTAATGTTCACAGCACATTGGATCGTGTGAGCTCACAAAAGCCTGGATGGTGTGGGCCCACTCACAGAAATATTGAGCGTGTGCAGTTACCGTTCACAGCAAACTGGAGCTGTTGCGGTTAATGTTCACAGCACATTGGATAGTGTGAGCTCACAAAAGCCTGGATCGTGTGGGCCCACTCACAGAAATATTGAGCGTGTGCAGTTACCGTTCACAGCAAACTGGAGCTGTTGCGGTTAATGTTCACAGCACATTGGATAGTGTGAGCTCACAAAAGCCTGGATCGTGTGGGCCCACTCACAGAAATATTGAGCGTGTGCAGTTACCGTTCACAGCAAACTGGAGCTGTTGCGGTTAATGTTCACAGCACATTGGATAGTGTGAGCTCACAAAAGCCTGGATCGTGTGGGCCCACTCACAGAAATATTGAGCGTGTGCAGTTACCGTTCACAGCAAACTGGAGCGTGTGCAGTAACTGCACACGCTCCAGTTTGCTGTGAACGGTAACTGGAGCGTGTACAGTTGCTGTACACGCTCCAGATATTTTTTCTGAATTCTGTAATCAACCGTAGTGTTCGGATACTTCTTTGAGCGACTGTATGACTCTGTCTCTCCCGCCCACCAAGCCACGCAACCGATGAAGGCGGCCTTTCCAAGCCCATCGGTGGCTTCTACTGGACGTGTATAGGGCGTTTTTTAGCCATAAATCTTAACGCTAGGCCAAGTGAGACTCGAACCTAGGAAGTGCATATTACGAGCCTGACGCGATACTATGTAAGCCACCCCCATGTACTATAATGAGAAGGCCATATAGGCAACAACTGGAAGAGGCAGGAAGAAAATTATCCACTGTATAGTAGCTGAAAGGAAAATTGAGCTTCCATTTCACGATACGCAAATTTTATTTTCCTTTATACACGGAACTGAGACTTAAGCATCCATAGGAAGAAAGGTTTCTGGCTTGTGAAGGACCTTTTTTATCGTAGTTTATGGATTGAGAATGCTGAATTGAAAAACAGAAATAGGAAAATACGCAGAATGACCGACCACGAGCCAAATACTCCTGGCTCGGAAGCCTTCACTCTGAGAAAGAAATTCGTGTTCCAGACACAAATCGAAATTCCATTTCCAAGGTAGAATGAGTTTTTCTTCCTCTTAGAAGAAGAAAAAAACTTTCTCAACATATAAATGGCTTTCAATTTCTTTTTTCCGTTCTTTGACACATATTATGCAAAAAAAGAAGTTGACTAAAAAATAGGTCTGAAGAAGCTTTTGAATGTTAAAGCATGTTTACTTCAGGATTCGATTTTTTTCCCAGAGTGTTTTCATTAGAATTTAATAATTAGTTATTTTTTACTTGAAATGAAGATATGCAATAATTACGCACGTTATTTTTTGTTACTTGTAATCCTGCTGAATTTGCACATGAATATTGGATTATATTAATCCCGATACACTAGAGGAAATCGGCCAATTACTGTCATAACATGGGGTGGCTCAGTCGGTATAACATGGGGCGGGGGCGGCTCTGTCGGTATAAAGTTGGGGCGGGGTGGCTCAGTCGGTATAATATGGGGCGGGGGTGGCTCGGTCGGTATAACTTTTTGGCGGGGGCGGCTCAGTCGGTATAACATGGGGGCGGGGTGGTTCAGTCGGTATAACATTGGGGTGGGGTGGCTCAGTCGGTATAACATTGGGGCGGGGCGGCTCAGTCGGTATAACATTGGGCCGGGGGTGGCTCAGTCGGTATAACATTGGGCCGGGGGTGGCTCAGTCGGTATAACATGGGCGGGGGGCCTCAGTCGGTATAACATGGGCGGGGGTGGTTCAGCCGGTATAACATGGGGCGGGAGTGGCTCAGTCGGTAGCGTGCCAGGCTCGTAATTTGCAGTTCCCAGGTTCGAGTACCAGCTGGGACAGAGTTGATATTTATCTCCGCTCTCGGTCAGGATGTGGCACCGATGGGCTTGGAAAGGCAGCCATCCTCGGATTGGACATTAAGCCGTGGTATCTTGTGCGAGAAAGTCATACACTGTGCATGTTAAAGAACACGCTGGATAGCCTTGATGGGATCCAGCTTGTGATGATGCTAACAGCTGTTCCAATGGGCCCCCTCCCTCAACCTTCTCTGAGCCTTCAGAGAAGGTTGAGGGAGGTTACATATTTAAATCCTGGCCATTTAATCCACTGTGTGTAAGAAAAAAGTGCCGCTCAGAGGTTAAAACAACCTAATTGTCATCAGCAAGGTAAGTTCGGCTCTTGATTTACGTGGGGGTTGAATTCTTAAAAAATGGCCTCATAAATCCAAAAAAGTAGGGGACACCGATGGGCTTGGAAAGGCAGCCGTCCGTCGGATGGGACGTTAAGCCGTGGCCCCGTGTGCGGGAGAGCCATACCCTGTGCACGTTAATGAACACACTGGATGGCCTTGACGGGAAGTTACCATCTGTCTCCCAACAGCTGTTCCAGTGGGTCCCCTCCCCCAACCTTCTCTGACCCTTCGGGGTCCATGTGACCTGGCCATTTAGCCCATGGTGTGCAAAAAAAGTGCCACTCAGAGGTAAAACAACCCAACGTTAAAGAACATGCTGGATGGCCTTGACGGGAAGCTAACATCTGTCTCCCAACAGCTGTTCCAGTGGGTCCCCTCCCCCAACCTTCTCTGAGCCTTCGAAGCCCTTGTGACCTGGCCATTTAATCCACTGTGTGTAAGAAAAAAGTGCCGCTCAGAGGTTAAAACAACCCAATTGTCATAAGCAAGGTAAGTTCGGCTCTTGATTTACGTGATTGTTGAATTCTTAAAAAATGTCCTCATAAATCCAAAAAAGGATAAATGAAGCATCCTTTTTCTCATAATAAATAAAGTAAATGGCAGAGATTTCCCGGAAATGCTGCCTCAAAACTCATACATGCATCTGTTTCCTCCAATGTATTACATTTTACTATACATCAAGGATCAGCAACTTTTTGTTAACGAAGGTCATATTACAAGTTTGGAATTTGTAAGCGAGCTGCACTAGAGAGATCAGGAGAGGGTGTAATATCTGTATAAACGAAAGGTTTTTTTTAATATGTCGATTTAGTATTACAAAAATATTTCTATCTACAGGTAATGGACAAAAAAATAGAAACTACAGCGTAAAATCACTAATGCGGTATTAGATAGCTACGTGAATCTAGTACAGCGTGTGTACAGTCGCTCGAAAAAATATCCGAACACTACGGTTCATTACAGAATTCAGAAAATAATATCTGGAGCGTGTACAACACCTGTACACGCTCCAGTTACCGTTCACAGCAAATTGGAGCGTGTGTAGTTACTGCACTCTCTCCAGTTTGCTGTGAACGGTAACTGCACACGCTTAATATTTCCGTGAGTGAGCCCCCACGATCCATGTTTTTGTGAGCTCACACGATCCAATGTGCTGTGAACATTAACCGCAACCGCTCCAGTTTGCTGTGAACGGTAACTGCACACGCTCAATATTTCTGTGAGTGGGCCCACACGATCCAGGTTTCTGTGAGCTCACACGATCCAATGTGCTGTGAACATTAACCGCAACCGCTCCAGTTTGCTGTGAACGGTAACTGCACACGTTCAATATTCATACGCATTATATATATTAAAAAAATATCCGAACACTATGGTTGATTACAAAATTCAGAAAAATTATCTGGCAACGATTTCTTTTTTTTAGAAATTAGTGATCTGGCAACCTTCGTGTCACGTGACGCGAAGGTTGCCAGATCACTAATTTCTAAAAAAATCGTTGCCAGATATTTTTTCTGAATTCTGTAATCAACCATAGTGTTCGGATATTTTTTCGAGCGACTGTATACATATATATAGCGGTATAGATAACTTTTCTTATCTACATCGAAATCCCATCACTTCGTAATCCCGTCTCATACTTAAGCGGTGTTATTAATAACTCCTGTAGTCATTGTTTCGAGTTGCTCTCTTTGGTTTATTACGCGCGCGCTCTCCGTGACTACGCGCCCTGTAATTACAAAGTGATTCGTCATTTTCCGCAGACAACATTCAGTGACTACCCGGGACACGCGA